>NDGN011529515.1:0-21299 GCA_002564285.1 Tympanoctomys barrerae
TTTTTTCAGAACCGGGGATTGAACTCAGGCCCTTGCGCTTGCCAGGGAAGCGCTTATTCCATTCAGCCTTCTCCCCAGCCGCTTAGGCCTTGTTTTTTGATGGCTGGCTCTTTAGACATCGTAGGGTTTCACTATCTCAGCTTTGATATAAGAATCATCAGAAGCTTTTGTCCCCTCCTCCCTTTTGAACACAGTATGTCAGAGAACTGCCTACTGATAGAATATTTCTGATCATCTCAGAAGCTGAATAGTAGACAATTATTTTCTGCAATCCTCCAAGCTTTGTTCCCCAAAGAAAGAAGAAAAAAAATATCTCTTACCACAATGAGAGAAGAACAAAAGTTGCAAGAGCTACAGCATCAACTTGCATTTTCTCATCTTTTCAGAACTTGGACATCTTTCTAGTTACCTGTATATTTTGATTATCTGCTAACCCTTGTGATCACTTGGTGCTGTTACTCTTCCTCTTGCTTTTACTAACTTTTGACTTAGTTTGAGGCCCTCCTTCCTCAAGAAAATGATGTTCAGCCTCCTCCTTTAGCTTTGACTAGTTTAGAACTTTCTCTACTACACAGACATGGTGGGGTTCCTTTGCTTTTATGTATTTGTCTTTGCTTTTTTGATTAGAATGCTTTTGTCCTTTTTCCTGACTAGGAAATTCTTATCCTTCCAGGTCAGATCAAACGTCATCTCCTATAGTGCTACATTCCATCAGCACTGTTCGTCTCACCAGCTGAGTTCTGCACTTGTGTTTTGAGAACTATCACATGGCCTAGAGCCAACCAATTCACATCTCATATCCTCCCTCAATGCTGAACTCCCAGGAATAGCCGTAGATTAATTGGCGTTGACTTTGCACAAGTTACACACTTAACCAATATTTTTGAATGACCCTTTAAATCTGAAAACTAGGTGTATTTAAATGCAGACATAGCCTTCAATTTAGAAAAGGGATGAAGAGAAGCACTTGCTAAACAGAAATGTTTGTTTAGTACAAGCCAATCATGTATTGTTCGACAAAGTGGTAGTTGTAAGATTTGGATGATGTTAAAAGTCGATTCCTTTTACTTTCTCCCAATCAACGTGGTTATTAACCTCATATTATGGAAAAGTCAAAAGACTAAAAGTATCCTGCGACTCTTATCTTCATTGCTGGCCTATGAAACACACATACATACACACACATGCACATATGTAATTTCTTTAAGCATGTAAACAAAATAGTAGGACCTATGAAACTAAATAGATAGTAATAAGCATAAGCATATCCCACACAATATTTGAGATATACTTATACTGCAAAATGGTTTTTTTACATGAAATTCAAATTTGACTTGACAAATTTTATCCAGAAACCTTAACCTAGGGAAACATTTTCACTGCATATAGTATAATGGGAATATGGAGGATGTTCTTGGAATTCAGTTTAGAAACACACACTGGATATTCCAGATGGGTCAGTACAGGTCAGCTTAAATGCTGACATTTTAGGAATGTGGACTGCAAGCCCAGAAGAAATGAGAGCAGTAAAATCAGTGTCTATGTGGCGATAAGGTGAAAGATGAAGTACTGAAAGTTCTGTTACTATGGCAGATTGAAGAGGGCCACAAATCCCTAACTACTATTCTCACTGAGAATAGAAATCCATTGCCTTTCCTTTGAATATAGATGGCTCTGTAACTAATTTGATTAACAGAATAACAGCGCAAGTGACCAATGGCAACTTTTAAGCCCAGTTTCCAAGAGCCTACCAGTTTCTACTTACTGTCTATTAGAACGCTCTTCTTGGGAACTCTCAGTCTCCATTGCAAAAATCTAACTTCCCTGGAACTGTCACACTGGAGAAGCCATGTGTGGGGCCTTGGATGAACAGTGCACGTGGGCCCAGCCTTCTGTCATCCCCATGAAATGACAAAAAGAAAGCTGGTCTGCCACCAAGTAAACTCCTTCAGTACTACATGAGCAGCAGCACCTACCTCTGCCTTGCCTTAATTCCCAACCCATGACCTTCTTCAGCCACTGAGTTTTGGATAGTTTTACAACACAGCAATAGATGAACAGAACGATGAATATCACCAGTGATCCCCTAAAATGACTTAAGAGAGTAGTGCTTTTGCAAATCCAAACTTCTGCATCTCCTAGTTCTTGACCACGGAAACTTCGTTTGCAATGAAATTGTTCCCAGAATGTGGTACATAATAGAGTTCATCGTCGAGATGTCTCAGCTGAAGCCTAACTAGGCTCCAGAGTCACATATTTTCTTCATTACAGATTCTCAGGAGCCAGAAGGTATTCAGTAGACCAGTAGAGAAGACTGAGGTATGTCTGAGACCCAACCTCAGAGGCGGGTTAACCACAGGGAAATATGCAGACCGGGGCTGGATGGAGAGGAAGGCGGAGAGGAAGCACGCATGTGCAGGCGGAAGCGGGAAGCCACGTGCCCTGCCGTGCAAAGAAACTTTCTTCAGCAAAAAAGTGAGGCTGAGAGAATGCAGGGATAGTCTACAAACCCCACAGGGAGTGTGATCAGGAATCTCTATGGAGAATGACGCAAGAAAGAGTGCACATCTCTAACCCAAGCCACCCAGGGCCAAAAGCCTGTGCTAATTCCTTTGTGAGGGAAGATTAAATAAGGCCACACCTGGGTTTTATACATATTGTAATTACTGATACTTATCTAACTTAATTGTTTGAGTCAATCTGTTTCTATTTTTCCTTTGGTTATTCTCAAATTTGGTTATTCTTTTGGTTTCTAAACCATAACACACAGTATCTGCATGTAGATATCGTTGAATGAGAACTATATGAACCTAGGCGATCTCTAAAGATTAGTTGGTTATGTTCTTGCTCACCAAGGAGAGATTAGGTTTGATTCAGCAAGGCCTCTTCTGTAACAGATGCTAGCTAGATAACGTAGAGCCCGGGAAAGATTTGCTCCACTTAGACATTGCCAATTGCCAAGGGACCCTTTCATGTATTCAACTTAAAAAAAAAAAAATCATTCGTTTATATAACATGATGCAAATTTGCAAGAGACATGTGCCTTCTTATTTTAGAATTAAAGCCTTGCATCCTTTGTTCTATGTAGGCTTAAAAATAATTTAATCTAATGAATATGTATAATGAGAATAATAATGATTCAGTCATTATATGGATGCTTCTTCCAAGGAAGTGCAAAGCTTTTAAACAAGCCACTTCTAAAAACCGTCACAACCTATTGCGTGCACCAGCAGAGAAGCCCTGATGTGGCATGCGCTGTATTAACTTAATAGGCTGAGTGAATTCCTAGGTTAGCTGAGGTGGGCCTCTTGGAAGACCTTACAAGTGTCTTATTAGGAAACAAAGAGCATATATAAAGGTTTGGCAATATTTGTACCCTGGTATTATTCTTAATATATACTCAATATATATTCGTAGCCTACAAAGCTAATGCTTTATTCAGAGCCAATAAATGCTGCATACTGGAAAGCAAATCAGCAATAGCTTAAATTTATTCAGAACCCATAATGCTGACCACATAACAACAGGAAAACAGCCATAAAATGCTATCATGGAGTGGTCAGTTATTATAGCAATAGCTCAGTGGCTTGACAATTCGAGCAGTAAAATAGCTAGGCTTCTGAATTTTAAAAAAAGTCACAGCAAGTTTCAGTCGGGCAGCAAAAACATATTCGTAACTGTAAGACATTGATTTTTTTTTTTCCTGTTAACCTTCGTGCTGGAGCAATTCCTGCTCTGGCTGGGTCACTGAAGATGAAGTGATCGGTTTCAGGAACCTAGCGAGTTGCTGCACCTTTGGAACTCTGCAGGGCGGAAGTGGGCAACTACTTTCACTTCAAGCTCAACTTGGTAGATTTGGCTGAACTCAACACTCCAATCAGAATGAACACTTCTTCACTGAAGTGTTAGAATGCACGTGTCAGAGACAAGGTCATGGTAATGGCCCCATGAATTCTCAGAAACTAGGCTTGTGGGCTGAGTATTTTTCCTTTCACTCCTCTTGGTTTGGCAAGTTATCATCTTTGTAAGAACGTAGCGCTTCCTGAAGGCATCCTTGGTTCTTGTCTAAGTCAGACTGCTTGCTGCATCGCATACATCACTTTACCTTCACTGCTTCTTTTCCCAGATACCCAAGGCCCATCATAAGATGGAAAGACTCTGCATCTGAGGTCAAGAGATCTAGATTTCTGTATCTCAACCTCCCCTTGCATGATGAGTGACTGATGTGTCATGCAGAATTTTGTTGCATGGTTTTGTCACCAAGTGACAGTAAAATGGTTTGGAGCCTGTACACCATGTTCAGGGGGCCTAGGTTACACCGTACCTGAGATTCTTCATGTGAAAAAACAATAGTATTAAAAGCTACCATTATACTGTTTAGTTTGTGCCAGGTAATTTTCTAAGTGTTTTACATATATGCTAACACATTAAGTTCTTACAATAACCTAATGAAATATACATCATTATTCTCATTTTGCAGATGACAACTGAAAACTGAAGCAGATGATAAAACTGAAGTAATAACTTACCCAAGCTTGTAGAGACAATGGTAGGATTTGAACCCAGGCAGTTTGCATTCAGAGTCTTTGCTACACCAACCACTGCCAATCTTGAGTCTTAAAGCCTCACAACCTATCGGTTGTAAAACTAACCTACAGATTTCACAGGAGTGTTCTGTAGGCCACACTCAACCACATTAGATATGGAAGCAATGTGCAAAGAACTTAAAATACTTTAAAACCACAATATATTGTGACTTTCTATGCAAACTTACTGGTAAACAATAGGCGCCTTTGGACCTAGAATTGTCCAAATAATTTTAGATGATAGAAACCCGAATTGTTGTATCAGGGTTTAGTCACTTGAGAAAGCCAAAGCCAAGTGTTTGAAAGTGCAAGAATCTGGCATCTGAGTCAGATGTCTGAAGCTAGGAAAAGGCCAGATGAATGATCCATCACCATGCAGCGACAGGCCCAGGGCCAGACAGGTAGTTATTAATTTAGGACAACAATAAGTGAGGTAGGAAGAGTGATCAACATCTTTCTTCTCTACTAGGCAAGCCAGAGATTCTTCATGCTTGCTTTGCCCCCACCCCAACCATAAAGCTTCTGGAGATTCCAGATTTCATACCCTGGTGAAACAGGAAGACTCAGCAGTTAGTGACCACACCCTGGAGAAGTCACAGTGTTCTTGGAACTAAGGGTGAGAATGGCTCATTATAGGGTGTGGCTAGTCTTGGGGAAGGCTTTTGCTTTACTATGTCACTGCTGAGTAGGCTTGGGTACCCCAGATTAAATCTGACTTCAAGGAAGATAAAATCAAATTTGTGTTAAAATACAAACAAAACTTGAAAACAAGCTAAATGCAAAATCAAGAAACAGACATTTTGGGCTGGCCAGATAGCTCAGCAGACGAAAGTGCCTGTTTCAGCAGAATGCGGCGTCTGGGGTTCAATCCCTGGTGTGCCCTGCCTCTGGGGTGTGCTGAGAAGGTAATTGAGATTGGGCATGGTGGCATGTGCCTGTAATCCCAGCACTTGGAAGGTTGAAAACAGGAGAATCACTACGAGTCTGATCTATATAGTGAGACCCTGTACACCCTGTAGATCCTGCCCTAAATTCCTTAAAAAAACAAAAAAAACAAAAAACAGACATCTTATTTACTACTCCCAAACACTCACTACACAAGACAGCCCTCCCACCTGAAAAAAAATCCACTTAAACTAATCTCTAGGATTGTACAACAGCTCATGTGACCATCTTTCCTCTGAACAGTTCCTCCTAAAGGCTAAGAAAGTCAACCACCTCCGGCTTAAGACGGAAGAGGCATAGTGGCCGCCTGCAGAATACACTTCATCTTTTGCCACCGACATTTAATGTTTTGAAAGAATCCAATTATAGATCATGATTTAAAAGGCAGATAAGTTTATATAAAAATCTTCATGGCTTTGGAGGAACCGGAAGATTGCAACAGAAGACTCTCCTCCTTGCATGGACACAAAGTGGTGACGGGGAGGTGTGTCTTCCCAGGTTACCTGCCTGTTCCATTTCTCAGCTGCTTGCACAGCTATTATATTCATGGAGCTCCACTTGGTGCAAGTGCCATTTGGGATATTGAGCAGTAGTCCTGGCCTCTACTCAGTAGGTACTAGTAGCATCCCTCTGTCATTCAGCCCCTCATACCAATTACACTATCTTATGACAAGCAAAAATACCCCCAGACAATGCCAATGTCTTCTGGAGGAAAGGGTGGAGTGATAATGGCCTTCAGCTGGTAACTACTGCATTAGAAACTAAAAACTCATAAACCATATTGTATATTCTTAATGTTAACACTGCTGCTTTGTTAGGCGCCAAATGTCACAACTGCTGAGTAATTGGCAAAGACCACTTGGGCCTTGTGATTATATTAAAATTCCTGAGAAGGCTGCCATAGTTCTTCCTTCCAAGTAGCTTTCTTACCATAGCAGCCCAAGATTATTGGACCATTAGTTGATACCAGGAGAAGTTTTTTTATGTCATAAATGTCTTCATTTTAAGAAAACTGAGTTGTGAGGTGGTGGATTCCCATCATCACATACATGGTAAGTGATAGAGCTTGAACTAGCACCTAGGTTCAAATTTCTAGCTCATTATTCTTTCTACTAAATAAAACACCTGAGATAAAGAAACCTAAAGAAACATTTAAGCATGGCATACACATGTCCTGGGGATTACATTTAACTGTGTTTATCACAGGGGCCCTTCTGGGTGACTTCAGTTCCATTGTAACTGTTTCTGTGTATTATAAGATGGTATCTCCCATCTCCAAATAAACCACATTATTAAAACAAAAACAAAACAATGCAAACCTAACAAGTGCTTTTTTTGCAGTGACCACCTATCCAGATGTCTTATGCTAAACACATGGGTTTTAAATAATTAATCACAAACTGCAACTCTTTCAAGGCATCAACTCCTGAAATCATCTTTCCATTGCTTGTAGATCTGAAAGAATCAGGAGTATGAGCTCCAAGGGTTGGACTCTGAGGGGGCTTCTGCTCTCTTTTATTGGATGGTCTACTCTTAAATTTATATCACTGCTCCCAGGTATGGCCCAAGTGCTCTGTTTGGGAAACAAGGATGCAAGGAGGATCTCTGATTTGGAAAACATGGGTTCTCAGCCACATTTTAGGGAGACTTGGTTGTCCATGATGGTGCTGTGGAGGCTGGCTATGCAGGGGGTTGTGGAGAAAAGATAGTCTCACCCGAGGTGCTGTGACTAGCTTTTGGGGTGCTAGAGTTTCTAGAAGGAGATTTGGTTTCTAGGTTCTTTCTGTCTTGAACAAAGAATTGCTCAACACAAGTGCAAAAGCTGGTGAGGTTTTACATTTATTAAAGGTTTGAAAAGAAGTATGCTCTGCAGAGTGAATTTGGGACAACTAAAAAGAGGAAAAGAAGTACACACACTGATAGCCAAACTTTTAGAGCTTTTGATGCTCACAGACAGCTTGCGGCAGCACAGATGCTCTCTGGCTTTGCCCCTACTGCTCCAGAGGATGTGAGCATACCACTGTGGAAGAGTCCAGGGGCCACAAGTGATTGCCATGCCCTGCATCTCCCACTCCTTGGACTGACATCAGGTCCAGGCTGTTCTATCAGAAACCTTCTCAATTTCTCATAGAAGTATTAAAGATGGCACTCTGGCTAGAGGTCCACAGATTTGGGAACTGTTTTGGCATGAGTCCTGGAGCTTGCTACTTGACAAGTCACATCCACTTCCTCAGCCAGTTTGCCATGCCCTAATCTCCTGCCACACTGTCAGAGATGTGCAGCAGGCTTGGGCCTGAGGAGGACAACGGGCTGGATGACATTTGGGGGGGGTCTCTGCAGGCAGTAACCTTGACAAAGTCTCTTTGACTCTGTTGTTTGTCTCAAGGGTTTGTTTCCCAGCTGCTCTTACTGCTGTCTTTAGGTCCTGGTTCTAAAAGCACACATGTTGCTTCAAAATACAAAATACAAAAAAAACAAAAACAAAAACAAAAACAAAACAAAAAACCCACAATTAGTAGAATGGGTAAGAAAGATTCTCAGGGGACTCTTGTTATTTTCCCAGCCATACTATTTCCCCGTTTTGTTTTACCTATGTGTACAGTGGCCTAGAGGCTGTAATACTCTTCCTCTTGACCTCTCCACCTTGCTCTTAGGTCTGAAGGAAACGGACTTCAGCCACACTCCACTGCTTTAACACTTCAGTCCGAGTTGAGCAACCGGACCTCAGCCTGGCAACTTCAGTGGATGTGCAGGTTTTGAAGCATTTTGGAGCAGAGGTGACGTCTAGGCAGGCAGCCTTCTGTTTCCTTCATTACCCCTGTAGACACAAGGTATTTGGTGCACACCGTCAAAGAAGTCTTCATCCCTAAGCCAGTAAGTCTGATTAGCAAAGACACTTGATAGTTTAACAAGTTCCTGGAGTTTATAAGCCTTGGTTTCCAGAGAATGCTGCTGCTGAAAGGACTGAACATTGAGTGGAGGCACTGATGTTTCTTTTTATAACAAGGGATATTTTTTCCTTGGTTTTAGCGGCACCTCTTCGAACAGTAAATTCCTTACTTCCAAGTATCAGGAGTTGCAAAGAAAAATAGATCACAGTCCCTTATTTTATTTCCAAGGACATGTCATAAGAAAAAGGATGATTCCTTTTTATATTTCCTTCTTTACTTAAAATCTAGGGTTTTAATATCTGTCAGCATCCCTTCAACACCAGTACATGACCATGGCCATTTGGAGCTCATGTCTAGATTTTAGGGTTGTCATTGTTGAGGGACAGTATTTACAACCCCAATTTTGGAAATTCAGGAACCCAGGAAGGTCACGGAGGTCAATGATTACATTTTACAAATGAAGAAAATGGGGCTCCCCATCCAAGGGGCTTCTCCCAGTTAACACCCTCATCTCTGGCAGAGAAGAGGCGGGCACCAGGCCAGGACCCTCCCTGCAGTCCAGCTGCTCTTCCGCATGGATAATGATGTTCCCTTTTGCTTTTCCCTCTTTATTTCTGACTACCTTTCCTCAGGCTGGACATAAAAATCCAACAACCCTGTTGAATATGATTTTTATTTTTTAGCTGAGGGCCTTTACCTACCAACCCTGACTGCCTTTGAAAAACAATTAATTTCTTGTTGATAAGCTCCCTGTGGATTGTTACTGGATTCCCTGATTCTTAGGACGTCATCTTTTCCAGCTGGTTATTAATTATCGGGCAGCATCCTCTTGAGCTGTCTATATTTCTCATTAACTACCTTGTTCATTGTAACCACACAAGTTGGTCTCTCTGACATTCAGAGTCTGACTCACGGAGGAAGTAAGTCTGACACTCGCAAGGGCCTCCACCAGCCCTACTACTTCATCTTCTCTTTTCCACTACTCAGACCGATGTCACTAGCAGTCAGCTATGGCGGCTTAGCTAACCCGCCTTTGTCATCACCATAATCAGAAGCTCCTCAGCCACTGTCTTTGACCTGTTCCTGCCTACTCAGACACCATGAGCCTTAGCAGTTCATTTCTACCCTCACTTTACTCTTTACTCTGTCAAACAGAAGGCATCCCTCCCTCAGTGTTGCTTGTGGCACTCCATTATTTGCAGTTCAAGACATTTATGGGAAAAAATGACTGCAATTTAGTCCTTCAAGATTTCATTGCAATACTGTACTCTGCTGGCCTGATGCCCAATTAAATAATAAAAATTAGGTAGTTTTAAAATACGTAGACATAGTCATAATGTGTGTTATTTGAGAACTCATTCTTCTCTATAGGCTAATTATACTACTATGAACCCCAGATTTTCCCCCAGCTTCTACTTAACTTTTATAAAGTGAGAAGAGCAAATAAGTCCTTATGTATAAGTTGCTCCATTAAATCTCATTTGTATTTATATAGACAGGAAATTAGAGCTTTAAGACAATAATACCTGTGAACAAAAGGGGATCAGGCAGTTCAGTTCCAATGGATAGGTGTTTATCTCCTTTTTAAGATTTTTGTTTTTATTAGTACGTATTTGCAGTACATAATGCTTGCATTAATCACAGGGAATTGGGATGTAATATAGCATCGTAATTTTCCCACTTCCTCTCTCCTCTTCCATCTCTTGCTCCCCTTCACTTTTGCAGATCTATCTCCCTATGTCCTATTATTTACCTTTTATTTGGCTCTTGATTTTATTTAAATTTGAGTTTCTTATACAAGACAAATCATGCATTATTTAAGCTGTGTGTCTGACTATTTTACTTAGCATTGTGGTCTCAAAGTGCCTACTTGTAGTTAGGAGAACTATTCCAGTTTCTTAGAAAGAAAGAGGTGACATAAATTCAAAGGCTCTTAACTTTCATTGTGAGAATAAGTACCATTTGGATACCACCAGTGGGCTGAGTTCTATGCTGGCTGGGCAAATCAAGACCCAAGTTGATAATGCACGTGGCTGAGTCTGTCCAAGTATCTAAGAGTCTACAGAACATTTGCCACAGACACCTAGCACAAAGCCATTCCCAATAGAATTACTTGCACCTAACTTGCTCATTCATCCAACCCAAACTAGCAACCTGGTTAGCATTCCCCACTCTATCACCTTCTAAACAGCCCTAGAGTTCAGCACCTTTGATTTGGTTCCTTTCTCCCTCCTGTTTAGCCCATTGTGTTCCTTGACTTCTCTTTCCCACTGTTTTCTGGTTTCAGTTGCACTTTATCGCCCATTGAATCACTTCCAAGATTTTCCATGAACAGCCTGGCTAGTCTTAGATATCTACTGCCGCTTCTTCCATCCTGCACTCCGGATATACTGACCCATTGGGAGGTTTCCATGTGATTTTGTATCTTATACTTTTCCTTTAAATAGTTTCCTTCTTTCTTTGAAGTATTATTCCCAAATAATTTTATTTGTCAAACTACTACTTATTCTCCAAGATCCCATTCAAGAATCGTCTTCTGGAAAGCCTCCCTGGATCCATAACAGAGATCTAAGTCTATACATACCTCATTATTACATTTGTTAACTGTATCATCATCCTTTCCTTATATGCCTGTATTTCTGTTAAGAATGTGAGTGGTTCCAAGTCCAGAACTATTGCTTCTCATGTTGTTCATCTTCAGCCTCTACCAGATTAGCCCATGCTAGATTGCCAGTGAATACGACTTGAGTGAATGGGGTCCAAGTTCTTCCATGGTTCCCCTGAGTCCCATTCCTCTGTGATCTATGAGTTCATACTTCCATCAGGCCTGAACATGATTCAAATGTTAGGTCCCATTTTTTTGCTGACCTTTTGTTCGTATCAGGCTGTTCTGGAGTGATGACTCTTCTTTCTCTGAGACAGTTGAGGGTGAGATGGAAGAGAAGCAACCACCTTGTACAACAGCAGAGCTTTGAACAATGTTGGGCTTGTAAGATAGTGGAAAAAATGAGTAAGGGGGTGGTTTTTACAAAACTAACTTCAACTTAAATTCCATTCAGTTTTTCATTCTGTGTGTGGCTTTGGGCAGTTAGTTGGCTTTTCTTAGTGTTATCATTCATCATTATTAACAATAACTGATGGGCTGGCCAAATAGCTCAGCAGATTAAAGCACCTGCAAGCAGGCACAGGGGCCGGGGGTTTGATCCCCAGGCCTGCCGTGCTGGTCTTGCCCCCAGGGTGTGCTGAGATGGCAGCTGAGACTGACTGTGGTGGTGTGTGCCTGTAATCTCAGCTCTTGGGAGGCTGTAAGCAGGTGGGTCACTATGAGTCTGATCTAGTAGTGAGACCCTGAACACTCTGTAGACCCTTCCCTAAAAAAAGTACAACCAAAATAAAACAAAACTATAACTGATGTTATTTGTAACAATGTCACCTGACTTATAAATTTATTGTGAAGACTAAATCAAGCAAGGTTTGTAAGGGGCTCACTAGAGTCTTGGCATATGGCAACCTAAATAAGCCAACACTGCTACTGGGACCACTGGCTTTCCTGGATTGGCCTTTAGCAAGTGCATAGACAGGAAGCAGCGTGGTACTGCTTTCCAGTCACCAAGAGACTCCTGCTTAAAAGATGAGAATCCCGTCAGAATCTTTATGGATAATGTTGTGATAGGAAGGCCACTGGGCTGGAGGTCAGAAGTTCAGCTCCACGACCTGCTCTCGGGATAGCAGTACAGCCCAGACACACCGAGAGCTCCTCTCGGTCACACAGCGTTCAACCCTTTCTGTTGACCTCACACATTCTTGAGAATGTTAAATTGCATCACATATATGAATTTGCTTTCTTTTCTTTTTTTGTAGTGTGCTGGGGTTCAAACCTTGTGCATGTGAGGCATGAGCTCACCTTGTGCATGTGAGGCACGAGCTCTACCCATGAGCTACATACATCCCCAGACCTGTCGAAGTGCTTTGTGATTCATAAAATGATATCTAAACCTTAGCCTTAAAGTGCTTATTCTGCCTTCCTGTTGCCCTGCTTCCTCCATGAGGTGAGCTGAATGGGTCCCAATCTCTAACAGTCACTTGGCTGGTTCAGAATAGAGAAAGAAGTGGCCTTTGATATCATTACCATCTTCTGTTTATTTTTCTCTGTCCATCATTCTTGTGCTGTAGGGCTTTCCTTGACCCCTTTGTTCACTATTAAAAACTTAGGTTTGTGATTCCAGTTGTTATCTCTAACTACTCTTGTGAAAAATGTTAAATGTAAAAGGAATTGGTCAACTCCATCAGGATATGTCCAGAGCTTTCAGGCCACCTGGGCTGCTCAGAGGCTCTGATGTACTTTTGAATGCACTAAGTGGAATTCTTTTCCTATTTATCTTTGCAGGTCAGATGCATAAAGAATAAATTTAGCTTCTCTTTCAATCTTTCTCCTTTTTTTCCCTCCCCTTTCCCTTTTCTATTCTTCCCTTTCCCCCTCCCTTCTTTCCTCCTTCCCACCTCCAACACTAACTAGCCACAAAACTGACTCACTATTTGCTCTGACATTTGATTCCCTTCTGGCTATTTGTCCACCTTCCATTTTCAGAACAGAAATGGGCAGGTTCCATGTCCCTTACCTTACAAGGTTGACACAGGGGTCTTTCTCACAAACTCAGTGCTGGCAAAAGTGTGGGAACTTCAACAGTATTCTAGAACCCCTCATTTAAGGCCTACTCTCTGCCAGAAATGATCTGACCTTTTGTTCCAGCCAAATTATTCTATACTGGTGCCCCCATAGGTTTTTCCTGATTGGTCTGCCCTACCTTTCTTTCTCCCCTATCTTGGAAAAATGAAACAAAACAAAAGACCATCAACTAATGCTGTGCCTCCTCAATGCTTCGTAGACTCCTCCAGAGCTCACTGGACTGCCTCTTTCTCTTTCCCCCATGACACTTGTGGAGTACGTGATCATTTGGGGAACTAAGGCTGTAAGTCCTCCACGTATCTTTTTGGGAAAACTTTAAAAATAATATTATGAATTCTTATTCTCCAAACTATATGGAGAAATATGTCTTTAATTTTTTCTTTCTTGGTAAAGAACTTTAGCTGTTTATGTAATTATTATTACCATGGGTATTATAATTATTATTACTACCTTCTACTTTGTAGTTATTATTAGAAGCTTTTGTGTATTCACTGGTAATAGCTGCAAGTTCAGTGAAGAGTATGTGCACATGAATATGTGTGTGTGCAGTTAACATCGCTGCTCAGGAAGGAGAAATGTTCAGGAACAAGGTGACAACACATTCGCTTTTAAATTGGAAATGATTATGGATCTTGGATGGTTAGAATGTGACTTGTTTTAATATTTTCACTCCATCCCAAGGCTTTGTTTTTATTTAGGAATCTCAATTCATTGCAAAACTAAAGCAGGCCCTTTCTGGCTCTCTCAGGAAAAAGCTGAACAAACAGATGGGCTTTGCTTAGAATGTCACCTGCCAAGAGCCTTAAGCTTTCCGTCATAGGCTATAAATTTTGCTGATGACCCCTCTCTAGAATGTGGGCCCCCTTGCCCAGTTTCTCTTGGAAAGTACTAGAAATAGCAAAGCTATAGCTGACCTTGTTGCCTTCCCGCTTTCTTCAGGAAGCCCAAAGCCTGGCAACACTAGGATGGCAAGGTGCAGTCCACTTCTTAGGCCCTAAGGTTTTCATGTTCCTCGTGTAGCTGTAATGATCACCATCAAGGTCTAAGAATTTCAGAGGTGGTGTGGATGACACTGATGCCTTTCTTTGTTAGCAAATATTCCTGTGGTCTTAGCTATTCCCTCCTTATTAAAGGATTTATCCCTATCAGATTAATCTCAAGAAATCCTGCAAACAAATGTCTCTGTTTTCACCAACCCACACTGCATGCAAAGAAGGTTCTGGATGAAGATTTGTGAAATTGAATTTTGTAAGTGTAGTTGTATTTTCTGGGTTGACTTCAAAGATGTCTTGGAATTTGAACATTTCTTTCTTTTAAAACATTGTTTTAGTCAGTAAGAATGGACAACTTGATTTCACAGTGAATTACCCATTCTTTGCCCTTTTCTCCAGAGTCTTGGCTATTTATGACAAAGAATGATGAGTCAAGAACACTTTGTCAATGCCAAAATGGTTAGGATGTCCACTTTGGAAATATTGTGTATTAGGTGAAACTGTATGAAATTTCTGGTGCTTGACCATTTAAGATGCACCAGCTTTATGTGGGTCATGAAGACATCTTTTCTCCCTTCTCTGCTAAGAGGCAACTGGGATTAAGGAATGGACAGAGGAGAAGCAGTGTCCCTGGCCTCTCCTTCCCCCAACTCTGTGCCATCAGAAAGTGGAGAGTCTGCATGCTGGCTTGGTTCTTTCCTTTAGGAGATATAACGTGATCGTGGCGATGTCTCCAGGAGCCTTTATATTATGGATAAGTGTGTGGATTTTGAATTTTCCAATGTTACCTCTTGTCTATTGCTGATCATTGTGTTGCTCTTTCTACATCTTCCCTTCCAGTCACTACTGCTTGCTGGTCTGTGCACCTCGAGAAGGCAACTAATCCCACACTTTCCAGAAGCCTCTAGCAGTTGATGTCCAGCTTCAGTCATTCTCAGACTTCATTTGATAATGTCATGAGCTATTTTCTCTTCAACTGAAGCTATTAGAAATAAGATATGGTGGGAGCTGGACAAATGCAGTTTATGAATATCCAAGAATTCTTACCAGGATTTCATCACAGTGCGGCTGCTATGGCTTACGTTTGCACACAGAATTCCCTGCTTTGGGGGAGTAGCCATTACTGTTGGGTGTGTGACCCTGCAGGTGTCTTTGGGAGAAAATGAAGAAACTGGAGGGTCATCATCACTGGCAGAAGAAAAAGGAAAACAGTAACTACTGTGCCTGTTTCCTGTCACCCTGGTCCATGCCTCTACTGCCTCCTCTGGTCCTCTGCCAATTACAATAATGAAATGATAGATCTGGAAGTGACTTTAAAAGACACCTGGAATGATTGTTGGTGACATTTTCAAATCAGATAAAAATTATGGACTCTTTACAAAGAAAAGTGAAATTGTATACTCATCACCTCCCATAGTTTGTATCTAATGCTAATTTTTTAATCGTTTCTCATATGTGGGAAATCCCAAATGGAAATAAATAATAAAATAAAAGATAACAGGAAATAAGGAGCTAAATCTTTTGCAAATGAGAAGGCAACCAAGAGACGGATGGATGGAAAAGGGAAGAGGATAGAACAAGAGCCAAGATGTGCAGTGTACATCTATCAACGCCACACACGGAACATGATCACTATGTATGACAGTGTAACATACTCTGTCAGAAACTGCGGGCTTCCAGCTAAGAAATCACAGCTCAGCAATTCCATCACCATATCTTGCACTGGGAAGACTGAGGTGTGGGAGGCACTGCGGCTTCCAACAGATTACAGAACTTTCACTTGTGAATTGGACAGTCAGTGAGCTCCAGCTCTCTTTTCTCTTTCCCTGAGCCTCAGACCATGAGCACCTTTCTCATTGCCTTCCTTACGGGCAACATCCCATAAAAGCAAACTGAAGGAGGGGTGGGAGTTGACAGCATGGCAGTTCTGCGGGACCTCCCTTTTCCAAATCGCACAACCAAGAGACAGAGCCAGGGACTACAGCAATAGCATTCATGATCACAGTCCATTGAAAACAACAGCAGCAATAACAACTTCAATGCTTTTAAAGAAAATGACACATCATTTCTATTTTTCAATTTGTTTATACTACATTGTCACTTGTTCTCTTTGTCACTAGCCTCAAACAGACCTCCCTCTTCATTGTTTCTATTTACCCTGTGAGGAAAAAAAAAATAAAAAAACTAGCTAAATCAAAGGTAGGAGTTTGAATAAATTATTTCATTGACAACATTAAATATTTACTGAATCTCAACTTTACCCGGGGACTGAATCCAGTTACTGTTGCTCCTGGTGCATTTGTAGACAGAAATGTCACTGATTTGGAAGGGTTTTCAATACAGAGATTACTATGGATTAGCTTCTTGTCTAACTGGTTTTGCCTTTTCAGCCTTAAATGATGAGATAAAGAGGAAGGATGGAGACAGTCATTCGTGAGGGAGGGTGTGCCTTCCCTCACAGAGTCAGCATGTCACTGGACAGCCCCTCGGTGCTGGTCCTTGCACAGGAAGCTAGGTTAGGAGCCACGTCACTGGCCCCCAAGTGATGTGAATAAAGGAGGCCTTGGGGTTCCCCAACTAGAAAGCAGGGAAATGATATATGCCTACCTGGAAAGTTCAAAGGAGAGATCAGTAAAACTCCCCCTGCCTCAACAAATCAAACCAAAACACAGCAAACCTGTAGAGCATCCACACAGACTGGGAGGAGTCACACCGTCGATCATAACAGCATTTCAACCTGTGTTTTCCCTTCACGCCCACGGCGCGGCTGAGCTGACTCTTCCACTGAGTTTGCTGCTTGTCTGGGAGAACGCCGGGCAGTGCTTCCTGGGTGGATGGCTGTTGTCTATAAACGGTTAATTTCGCTAACATTATATCGACTCAGATTTTTCCTCCACTTGAGTAAATTGCTTAACTGTAAGCAAGCAACTAAGATTGTTTATTACTAGGAGTGGGTGAGAATGAAAGTAAATGTGACTATTAAAGATGGCTGTGTACTCTTGAGATCATCTTGCACGCACACTATGTGTGTTATCCTTTGAGAAACCCCAGGAATCGAGGTGTGAATCCAGGCCCTGGAATAGAGCAACAACGTGGGAATCCAGGAACATGACAGGACAGGGTGTTTTCATTGAAGGAAACTGCCCGGCTCACACCTCCAACTGGTGACACTAAACTCCCACACTGCTCCACGGGGACCTGCTGAGCTGTCACACAGTCTCCCCCACCAAGCCCTGCATTTGCTGGGAAGAGGTCTGAGCAGCCAGCCCTACCTCCGGCCTCCCTGCACCGCTTGGGCTCTTGGCTTGGGCACTATCTGGACCTTTGACTTCAGTCATGTGGTTTCCTCTTGGTCACTTCTGCGGGGCGTGTTGATTTTTGCTTTGGTTGTTGTTTGCCGTTTTCTCCTGAAGGTCCCAAGGCTCTGCTGCCACTTTTATAGGGGAAGCCCTGGTCTGTTTATAGCTTCTCTCTTTGACAGTCCCTGATTCCATTAATGTCCCATCTACTAAGTGTAAATTTTGCTTGTCCCCTCCTCCCTCCTCTGCGTAAAGCAGTGACCCAGTTAACAGGGGGCAGAGACTCTGCTCGTGTCTGCACTTCCAGGGCACAGTGAGCTGAGTTACAGTGACCTGTACAGGGTGTTCTTGGTGGCAGTTTTCGTAAGGAAGCCTTTGCTGTTTTCTGCCCTGTCAGATGAGGAGCTCTGATTTAGGAAAAGAGGAAAAAAAAAGCAAAGCATCTTGTTTTCCTAGATGCCCTGGGAGGCGGAACAGGCTCCTGGCCTGGCAGGAACCCCAGCTCCTGCTGTGGGAGTGGAGTGGATGGACAGGATGCCACGGAGGCCTTCTGGGGGCTGATTCTGCTGTCTCTGCCTTCCCTGCCCAGTGCCCGACTGCAGCTAGCGTCTGCCGGCTGCTGGCCTCGGCAGCGTTCTGGTGCAGGTGGAGGCAGGGCCTAGGTCCAAAGCTAAGGTGCTCTCGTCCTGAGGCTGGATTCAGCTGTGCCGCCCGGGTTGGCCAAGCTTCCGGAGTGAGATCTGAAGTCAGAGCAGCTCAGCTGGGGGCGTGGGGGGCGGGGCACCCAGCACGGTGATGACCCAGATGGCTGCTGCTAGCGAGGCCTAGTTCTACCTGAGGCAGAACGAGTCAGAATAGTCCTAAAGCTCTGCGGGCTGTGTGGCCTCGGAAGAGATGCCAACTTCTCTGAGCATCACTTATTCCTGTCTGTGAGGTGTGTGTAAAAGCGGTGCCACTGAACCTTGGCTACAGGAACGGGCAGGTATTTGGTTGCATGAGGCTAAAGACTATGTTTAAAAAATAATTCTATGGGTCTCAAAGCCTCAATTCAATGTCTGTTCCATACCCTCTTTACTATTAGCAAACTTGATACCTACTTGTCAAGAAAATTGAGGTATCTTGGGATGAAAGCCCTTTTCACCATAATCAGGTGGGAGAACTGTTGTATTACCTGGTTTTTAATTTTTTTTAAATTCAAGTTCAAAGTTTCCCCTCTGGATTGGCATCCCTCAGTATCGGCAGCATCCTGGAAAGCGGCCTCCTTTGAGCAGTCAAAGGAGAGACCTCCCTTCTTCAGCCTGTAACAGTCCCTGCTTAGGCTTTATTGGCGAAGCCTGAATGGCTCATTTGATGGATGGAGGCTCCATTCCTGAGTCCACTCAGTCCTACTGCTGTCCTTGTACAACTGGGGCAGGGTGGCCTCAGGATCTCAGGACGCCCTGCTTTCATACGGCACCCAAAGGCAACCCTGCATCTCCAGGAAGCTGCCTGAAAGAGCCTGGCTCCAGGCTCCTGGACAAATTGCTACCACTGGTTGCCCTCATATCCCAGACAAATCCTCCCCAAGCCCTGAGCTCAGCTCCTTCAACTGCAATACCACCTCTCCCCCTCACATAGAGAGGAGCATAGCTCCCAGGTAGGAAGAGGAAGGACCATTTGTAGAAGCTTTAAACAAAAGCCTGAGAAGGAACTGCCACTCTTCTATTCCAGGGAAGCATTTTCAGTGCGGAAACCCAAAAGTCCTCTTAACCCTTAGCTGCCAGGCCAGGAGCTCATGTCTGGCAGGCTGGCCTGTCCTCTCCAGGGAGCCTCCACTGTAGACACAGGAGTCATCCTGAACATGATGCATCAGCAAGTTATCCTGCTCCGGACACAGTCGAGCACGGGCTCCTTCAATTTCTCGCCCCCACACCTGCAGCCTGAGGTGCATTCACACCCCTTATCACCTTTCTCTAGTTTTAGCAGGTTCGGTGTCCACCTTCATCCTGGGCCAGTCCCAGCAGGGCCTGCTCCCCGTCCAGCCTTACTCCCTTTCCTATTGCAGGTGCATGTGGCACCCAGAGTAGAGTTTCTCGGTCTCCACTGCTGTGTCCCACGGTCCCCCACGGAGAATGCCCCATCTTTTCTTCCATTTCATTCACACATCTTACAAGCCTGTTCATACCGACTGTTCATGGGCTACTCCTCTGTTCATAGTAAGGTCACCCACGTTCTCCAAATCCTAAAACCCAGTGACTAGTTTGTAATTTTGTCTTGCGGCACACTCCTGGGGCATCTGTGGGCCTTGTACCTGCTGCACTCTCACCCTCTCTGTTTGCCTTGTTTCTGTTCTTCCTCAGCCTGGACTCCCTCCGCTCCTCCGCCCACCACCCCCGTGCAGGGGCTCCCCGCGTCTGCCTTTCAGCCCTCTGCTTCTCCCACTCTCTAGTGCTCTAGGTCTTCTGGGGCGCCTTTACCCACCACAGCCCTTCAGCTGCCACCTGTATGCTGATGAGTTTCTCCTCCAACCCCCAACTCAAATTCCTCCCCCTAGCTGCAGACTCACCAGTCCTCCTGCTAGGCATTCTGCTTCGGCTATTTCAGGTTCGGCTTCTCCAAACTGCATGCATCACTTCCCTCCAACTTCAGTCTCGATTTTGCATGACCCAGTAACCAAAGTGAAATGTCAGCCTGGATTTTTTTTCTCTCCCTCACCGCCTCCACCCAGCTGCCCATCAGCACATCCTGATGGCTCTTTCTGGATGTTTCTCTTGCCTGGACTAATGCCTCAGCATCCCCCGCCCCCGACTGTCCCTGGTTTCTAGATTTGTTCCCATGTATTTGCCTTTCCGGAGCTCCCAAACAATCCATATAACGCTGACCCCGTCCCCCTCTCCTTGAGGACTTTAACCTCCTTTGCTGAGCCGCGCCGCCCCCTGTGGCTCCCCTTGTCCACCCTTTCAGCCCAAGATCCTGCCGCCTCTGCCCTTCACTTGACCCCGGGAACTCTCAGCTGGTGATAGCGTTCCCGCTAGCGCTCTGCCTCTCTCTGTTCTGTGGTTCTGCTTTTACTAATGGGTTTTACTTTTACCGGGTTAGGCTGGCATTGCGAGTTTTCAGTTACTAAACGTTAAACTCTTCATGTTTGGCAAGAGAGGGAGAAAGAGAAAAGGCCCACAGCGAAACACTTATTTTAGGCAATTTCCTCTCGACACAGCCATAGAGGACACCGGCCGGTACTGTCTTCTGTGTCGTGTGTGATTCAAACCTGTTGATAAGAACACCAAACTTTGTAGATTTCCACTGCTTCAGCTAAACTCGGGAGCAGACGCCCGTTCCGAGTCGTGTTCTGCCCTCTAGTGGCTCCCTTCGGAAAGAACAGAGTGTTACAGTTCTGCAGTCTCCAGGGAGAAGTTTTACTTGAACTTTGCCATCTCAAATGATCCCAAATGTGCTTTGAAGGATGTCGAGATGTGAGTCAAAGCTTTTATTTATGATTCATATTTTGGGGGGATAAAACAAATGATGCAGCTCAAAGAGCAGTTGATTTGTGGTTCAATACAAGTGCTACTCCCGGCCTTCCTGTGAATGTCTAAGGATTCAGAGCTGCTTTCTGCTAATCAAGGAGTGAAGAGCCCACTTGCAAATTGTGAATCATCAGAAAGTATATTTGGGAAATAAAAGTGGGACGAACTCCATTAGCTCAGTATACACTGTCCACCAAGTGTGGGCCTGAGGTGGCACTGATAGGAGCCGCTGCACGGCTACAGCGCTAAATGGAAGGTACACGAAAGACTCTCTTGGAACCCTTTTGGGGTTACAATTTAAATTTGGCCCTGATACCATGAAAACCTGAAAATGATACTGAGCTAAAACAAAAAATGAAACTTATTAGAACAGAAGTGAACCACACCCCCCCC
>NDGN011529528.1:4318-16737 GCA_002564285.1 Tympanoctomys barrerae
CCAAAAAAAAAAAAAAAAAAAAAAGTAAAACTACATTCTCAGTGAGCAAATATAATAATAGGGACTTAATAAATCTAACAAATAAATAAATCCTTTAAACAATAAACCTGAAAGCAAGAAAGACAAAATGCTCAGTCCTGCTGGGCTGCCTTTAATTTTTTCTTTGCACTGTGACGGCTAAGGCAGTAGGGTTATCCCCCTTTGTACCCATCTATAGTATAGGACCCACATTATATACAGATTCAAGCATGGGAACCTTCAAGTCCCTTGTGAAATGTCATTATAATTCAGGTTATTATAGACTAGATTGGATATCATAAATCCCTATATGTATTGGTCAAAGATAGACTCATTTGTAAAATTAAATTCTATGACAGCAGAAGTATACCTATTTTATTTACCACTAATGCTCACAGGAAATATTTGCCTAACGTAGAGAAGGCATCAAAGAACATGTGCAAAGGCCCTGTGATCAGAGGAACTGTAAGCAAAAGAGAGTCTTGAGAAGGTTAAAGTGGTTGATAGACAGCAGGTGTCATGTCCAATGAGATTGCTAAAGCAGCCAGGGCCCAGAAGATGCAGATCTTCACTACATAAAGTTGTGTCTTTATCCTATAAGCAATGAAAGATCACAAAAGATTTTTAAACAGGTGGTACACACAATAGGAGGGAAGAAAAGAACAAAATTTGGTTTGAATGTTAAAAAATTACTTTATGGGGAAGAGACTGGTTGCAGAGGAAACAGGAGACAGAGAATTTGAGAGAATTAGTGTAGGCCAATAGACGGTTGCAGCCACAATCCACTGCAGATATAATGCTTGTTTGGCTAAAGGTAATGGAAATAAAAAGGGGAACACGCTCTCAATACATTCTGACTAATCAAAAGGACACAACTTTGGAAATGGGGGAAAGGGAAACAATTCTTCTTAGCCTCTATTATTCATCTGTGCAACAAGATTGCTTATACTCTCTCTTTATAATACATCTCGCAATCTGCTGCGATGGCAACATAAAATAATACAAATATTATGCACACAATGCAAGTGCTCGACACAATAAATGTCGGAAGTAAATAAATAAATTGCTTTTGCTCTTAGAGTCAACTCATGCATTGACAGCTAGCAGAGCTGAACAGTAAAAGCAGTGAACAAAATACAGTAAAGATTCCCATTCATAGTGCTTAAGACTAAAGCTATTAAAAACTGGTCACTGAGACAACTATTTCAACTAAAAATAACTGACTCCACAGATATGTCATCTAAGCAGATCTCAAACCCTAGAGACCATTATTAAACGAAAAGCACAGCTGGTATGAACACAGCCATCTAAGGGCCCGGTAAACTGAGGCACAAAGGTAAATACAAATTTTACTAAGAATAGGTGGAGAATCAGGACAAGAAGAGGAGTGTCATGATTTTCATTTTTGAGCTGGTCCAACAGGACTTGGCCTGCATCCCGAACAACACGAATTTGCAACAAAAACACACGCTCGCGCGCGCACACACCAGGTCTCCACGTCCCTCGCAGATAAGGCCGTATCGTCTCCTGACCTAACACCGCACATCTGCTCCCCAGCAAGGCAAGTCCTTCCAGTTTCCTGGCCCCAGGTCCAGGAGCTCGAAGAACACGGACTTCAAAACTCTCAACGTACCTTGGCGTCGCGCTCTCGTTCTTCTTCGGCCCGAGCGTGCTTCATGCTGCCGCTAAAGCCGCCTTCCCCACCGCAAGCCGCGTAAATCCTTCGCCTAGGACCCCGCCTCCTGTATGTAGTTCTCTCACAGCTCTGCTCCACCTGACGCCATTCTCTGTTAGAGGCTCGAGAACTGCCGTTCCCAGGATGCATCGCAAGACACCCGACAGCGCCTCCGGTTTGAGAGCCTGAGAATTTCCCAAGTCACAGCTGGGCGAGCATAGTACTAGGCGCAGCGAGCAGATAGCCTAGAGTCCAATGAGGACTACATTTCCCAAGAGGCAATGGGGTCGGCCATGTTTCTCCCGTGCTCCTCTCCGCCCGCCCAAAACATGCTGTCGGCCCCATAGCAACGGTAGCTAGCTAGCAGCCGGGGAAGAGTGGCGGTGAGTACTCTGGGGGAAGATGGGGGTAAATGGAGGTTGGCTGGTCCTCCTGCTGCAACACCAGCCAACGCCATGAGGTCCGCTCTGCAATTGCAGAAAGCCTTGCGTTCTTGCGTGAAAATCAGCCCAACTGTAGACATCTCCCCGTTCTCAGGCCTGCATCACAGCCGCCCTTTTCCCCACGTCCGGGACCAATTTGAAATCTTAAACCCCAACCAATAAGCCATAACGGATGAGAGTTGTCATCCCTAACCAGATCCTTCAATTAGGTCACAAGCACAGCCCGGTCATCTCCCGGGTTCAGACCCTACGTCTCAGAGTTAGCTATTGTTACTTAAGTACTTATTTACTGTCCATAACCTGTTAATGCCTCAAGACAAAGACTTTGTTTACAATTTAGTTTCCGTTTTTTCTATATTTATCCATTCAGTAAATATTAACATTGCTGCTCACCATGCGGCAGACAGTGTTTCCAACTAACTGAGCAATAACAATACTCATCTCAAGATGTTTATACTTTATTAGTGGAGACACTGAGCTAGTTAACAAATGAGGCAATTTTAGACAGAGGTCATTGCTATAAAACAAAAAAACTATGAAGAAATTAGGAAGAGGGCTGCTGTAACATAGTATGGTCTGGGAAAACCTTCTGAACGGAACTCTAAAGCCCAAGGATCTGCCATTAAAAAGGCCTTGAGTAAGATGGATGGCCTTGGGGAAAGGCGGATCTACCATGTAGGTGGAGAATAAAGGGTAAGGAGTGAAAGCCTGAGATGGTGTTAGAGAGGCTCTGAAGTATTGTGCAGGGTGTCTTAATAACGTTTTGGGCCAGATAGCTATTACTATTTCAGGCCACATAGTTCATTTTCATAGATCCTAGGTACTTGAGGTTTGTCCTCATTCCTGGCATCTACTCCCTAGATGTGAGTAACTCTTCCCTTTTCCAGTTGTGACCAAAGTATCCCCAGATAACTAATTCTTAGGTAAGTAGTTACCTGTGTTAGCTTCCTCATGTGTAAAGCAGGAATCATATGAGTAATGATCTCACAAGGATATTGTAAAGTTATTTAATTAACTCATATTAATGAATTAAGTATAGCGCTTAACGATGCCTGTCGTAAGCATTGAAAACATTTGGGAAGTCTATAGCCTTACCACCCAACCAATCTCATCAGAAAACATTCACTAAATGATGTCCAATCTCATCAGAAAACATTTACTAAATGTTAACATTGTTATCACCATTAAGGATGATAATATCATTATTATAAAATAAATCTAAACATTCATGGAAAAGCAATCATTTCCACAGGTCAAATTTAAACTTGATCAGTTGATTCCTAAATTTCACCTTGTGTGTAACAGTATTTCCAAAAAGAGTAGTCCATCTCCCAGACCCTCTCCCTGTAAACACATGTACATACACATTTTTGTAATGATGTCTGGGTTTTCAGGTCCTGATTCCTTTTGTATAGTCAAACACTTAGTGAAAATCTGCTCTCTCAATGCACCTACCCCTGCCAGCCTCCAGGAATACATATAAACTTCCTGCTTTTTTGGTTTTTCACATGCTAGGACCAACATTCTAGAAGTTAAGAACCACTGCCTTAATGTGTCTTCATTAGCCGTTTGCATTTCACTTTTTAGGTAGATAAAAATTAAAATATAAATTTGAAATTGTTTTTGTTCAGATACAGGAAAAAGAAGAAAAAAGGAAAAACTTACAATCTTACCTCATTTCCTAAGCAAACTATAGGAAATATGCTGTTGAAAGAAACAAAGTATCCATGATTGAATGTAATATTACTTTTAGAATAGAAGCTTTCATCTTCTTCAAGCAGCACATGTGAGCAATAAGATGTCCATTATAGTTTTAATCCCTTATTCATTTTATTGGTTCATTCCACTGCATAGTTCATGTAATAACTTGGAAAAAGTTTATTGGAATTTTCTTTCCTCCACCGATAGGCCATGTCTGGTCCAGCTGATGAGACTGCAGGAGATCTGCCTGTGAAAGATATAGGTCTAAACCTCTTTGGAGTGAGAGGCTTACAAGGTACGGCCAGCTGTTATTTATTATAGTTATGAACTTTGATCTGTAATTTCTTTACTTTTAATTTAAAGTATTTCTGATACTCATACAAACCAAATTATTTAAGTAACTATATAGCTCTTGATTGGACTAAACAAGATGGAAAGTTTGAACACATATGGTATTTTACTGCACGCATCAATTATCAACAGATCATAGCAAATGCAAGATCTCCCTCTGTTCTGATAAAGAGTTGTTATAAATCATCTTTTTAAAATTCCACACATCAGTAGAAACTACATAAAATGTATCAAGCCTCCTAACTGAATTGCCTGGCTTAAATCACATTCACCATTAAAACAGTTCTTTGTGTTTAAATTTTATATGGGGAAATGCCATATTTTTAAAACTTTACCTTTTAAGTAGAGTATCTCACAATGGCTTGTTTATTCCAGTGACACTGACTTTTTATCAAATTAATATATATTAAAGATTTTCTTTATTCTTTTATCAGTTAGTGTCTTCTTTAGAGCTAAAGAGCTTTCAGTTACAAAAGAAAAGCATTGCTGTAAAGAACAATTTAGAATAGAAAGCTCTATTTAAACAATACGTCAACCATCCTCTCATGTCAGTACATTTGCCACTGAAAAGGCTGAGGATTTAAAATACATTCCAGTATCGAATCATCTTTACAATAAATTGCCACCTTCACTATCTCAGAAAAGTGATCAATATATTTATTCATTAAAACAGACAAATTCTACCATAAAGATTTTCCGTTGGGGGCCAGTAAGATATAGCTCAGCGGTCTAAAGCACCTACTTAGGTAAGCTAGGGAGGCACAGGGGACCTCGGTCGGTCCCGGGCACCACATGCCATGCCTGCCCCACCCTCGAGGTGGGCTGTGCTGGCCAAANAAAAAAAAAAAAAAAAAAAAAAGATTTTCAGTTGGAAGTAAAAAGTATATATAAACTTGGCTTTAGATCTTTAAGTATCAGGTATTCAAATACAAATAAATTTTCAATGTACAATGCAGTGTATTCATTCATTATTGTACCTGTCCTACTAACCTGTTTTGAAACTGTCTAATTGTTATTTCTTTCTCATTAAAATTAATTTAAAAATAAAAAAACTTTAATATGCAAAGCTATTTATTGGATTTTGTTGTTGAGTCCAATCCTTGTCCTCATTAACCACCATAGGATGTTATTCTCTGTCAATTTGTTCTTTGTTTTTATTAGGGGATTATTAACAATTGGTGTATTTCACAATAATATGAAAGTACCAAATTTATGCATCTTTAAAAAGGTATTGTAGGGCTGGGTATATGGCACAGTGGCAATAGGTGCCTACCTGGCAAGCACAAGGTCCCAAGTTCAATTCCTGGTACTGAAAAAAAAAAACAGAAAAAAGGTATCGAATACACATGCTGAAAGGGTATAGAAGTCCTCTAAAAATATATAAAGTAGCTTAAAGAGAAATGGTCTTGACATCCTAATCAATACTATTCTTGCTTAAGCCCCTGAAACTATATATGAAGTAGTAATTGTAAAGATTTTTCTTCTCACTTAAAGTCATTGATGTAAACCAAGTTGTAATATTTGCTCAGAGGATCTTAGTTTTAGGTCACAAAACAGAAAAATCTGAGTTCATCTTATTTTATTAGCAACAGTTATCATTTTTACAGATTATTTTAAGAAATCCTACCATTAATTACCTTTTTTTTGTTTTTTGGTTTTATGTTTGGTTTTTTTTTTTTTTTCCAGAAATTTCAACAACACAAACAATGAAGTCTCGCCAGGCAGTGTCACGTGTCAGTCGTGAGGAACTAGAAGACAGATTTTTGCGTTTGCATGAGGAGAACATTTTACTTAAACAGCATGCCCGTAAGCAAGAGGATAAAATTAAAAGGTTATGATAAAAAGCTTTTAGCTTTTTTCTTGACTCGGTAACATTTGGAGGGTACACTTTTTTATGAACTTAATTGAAAGCCCCACCTTCAATCTTTTCTGGAATAAGCAAGTTGTAAATAAATAGTATTTTTAAAAATGGAAAATCTTACAAGCTAGAATAATAAACCTGAAAGATCGTGAATGTTTATTATGTCTGAAGTTGCTATTTGAAAGAAAAGAGCTAATCATGAAATGTGCCATGAATATATCATACCTCTAACTTTTGGTTTAATATTTATAGTTTAATAAGTAAATGGCAAAAGCATCTGTTTGTTAAAGGTCATGCTTTTAAAATGAAAGTTTAAAAAAATAACTACTCCAACTAATTAGAATGCATGTTCCCTTAAGATTTGGGGTTTACAACTGCAAACGCCACTGTTTTGTTTTGTTTTAGCACAGGGCCTCACTATGTAGTTCAGACTGTCCTTGAATTCAATATGTGGCCCAGTCTGGCCTCAAATTCACAGCAACTTTCCTGCCTCTGCCTCCCAGGTGCTGAGGTTATAGGCAATGTAACGCCATCCTGGCAGAAAACATCACTTTACTCTCTGGAATGTATTTAACTTTGCTTGGATTAGTCTGGATTCAGTATTTAATGTAAAAGACCTTTACTGCTTCTAGGGAAAAATATATTATCACTTTTGATTTATATGCAAAAAACAAATTATGCAGAAATAGTGTCAAGAATAGATACCTTTAATTATTATTGAGAGCCAGGCATGGTGGTGCAGGCCTATAATCCCAGGCTCAGGAGGTTGAGGTAGGAGGATTGCCATGAGTTCAAGCCCAGCTTAAGCTGCATAATGCATTCAAGGCCAACCTGGACTACAGAGCAAGACCTTGTCTCAAAAAAACTAAAAAAAAAAAAAAAAAAAAAAAATTATTGAGAAATGTTGTGCTTCTCTGTTTGAATGGATAGCATTAAAGACACAAAAGTATATTAACATTTGTAAGCATGAGCAAATCTATATTCACATTCATAGTCTAGAAAAGGTAAAATAACCACTGAAAAAAGAGAGTAGGGCCCCAGGGAGATAGCTCAGTGGTGCAAGCTGCCTCCCAAGTACAGGGACCTGGGTTTGATCCCCGGCACTGCAAGCTGCACTGGCCCCACCCCAGGGCACACTGAGCTGGCCGCCTAAATCACGCATGGTGGTGCACACCTGTAATATCAGTGCTGGTAAAGCTGAAACAGGAGGATCACTACGAGTCCAATATGCATAGTAAGACCTTGTACCAAATACATAAAAATAAAATAAAGAAGATAGCGTTTTTTCTGCTTGGAGTTCATCTAAAGAGGTTGTTCCAGTGTACTTCCTACTGTCAGAGCCTTGTTTTTTCAGTCTACTGATCTGTTGAGTTCAGCATTATGAGCTGGTTTTTAGGCCCCAAAAGTATCATTTTCAAGACTGGCCTGAATTCTTTTCTCACCAAAAGCACACCCATGTCAACTAGGTAGAATTAGGCATATATTCTGTGACCACTGTCTGGTTTTTTTTTCTTTGTAAGCCTAATTGGTCAGTGAAAGAATTGAACTGCCAACCTTAGCCTCATTAGTAATTTGTCCTAGCCAAAAAATAATAATGAGTTATATAGAAAAAAAAAAAACCAAAACTGAGTGAGGAGTCCAATTCTTTGCATGTCTCCTTGTACCTCTGTACCACTAACCTATTGTATATCCAGGCCAGCTAACTTCCTGAGATTTTGTTTTACTCAGCTGTGAGAGTAGCAGTCTGTCGAACACTTTGACCCAAAGCTCTAAATTACTTCTCAGACTTACGCCACTGCAGTGACCTATGTACTTGCATAGAACTGTCTTTTAAATGTCTTTTAAATCCCTAACATGTAATTAGCATCCCTTTCTTTCATATAAATGTAGATTGTGTAAACCAGTTTAAATGCTAATATCATGAAACACTCAAATGAAGAATAAGTCTATTACTGGACAAAAACAGATTGAATCGTACTTGGCCAAACAAAGTTTATTTGAATGCCATATAATGAATTTGAAGATACTTTTGATATGTTTCTTTGGCCTTAAAAATTTGGATTATTTGTCTCTCTTCATTCATTATCTTCTGATATTAAATCTGTGCCTTGTTTTGAATTTAACCTATATTTCTGCATGATAGTCTGTTTGTAACAAGAAATTAAACTATGAGACAGAGTCAACTATTTCATTTGGATCACTTTTATTTTTATGGGTAATACAGTGGGAGGGACTTAGCACCTCCCTAACAAGCCAGGTAGCACACAGCGGCTCCAGACTGTGCTACCTGGCCAGATTT
The DNA here is from genome assembly GCA_002564285.1 of Tympanoctomys barrerae. NCBI lineage: Eukaryota > Metazoa > Chordata > Mammalia > Rodentia > Octodontidae > Tympanoctomys > Tympanoctomys barrerae. The sequence goes on from NDGN011529528.1 coordinate 12,667, forward strand.
CCCAGTGATATGTCATTCTCTGGATTATGTGGAAAAGGAACTAATCCATTGATTATTTTACTAGAATGTTTGTGGTACCCTTGGATCTTGGTTTTTATTATCCTATATCCCTTATAAAGCATGCTTAATGGATGTGCCTCAAGGGAAAGAGAAAACAATCTTAACTGATTATGTTTTGCATAGCTCTCCCTGATACCACATGCTGTAGGCAGAGTAGCCAAAAGTATAGATAGACATGTATTACTACTGCATTTACAAAGGACTGCTTGGGGGGGAGGGGGAGTTGTTCTATGACATCCCAAAACTATTAAGGATTTTTTTATTTCACTTTTGTTCTTAAGTAAAAGCTTCTGCCCATAACCATGCTAAAATAAAGCAAACCTCATTTAAAGAAAAATGAAGTGTGTTTTTATTTTCAATCTCCTGTCTGGGTCTTTATAAAAATAGATTCACTATAAACTAGAATCAGCTATTGAAGATGTGCGACCAATTTTGTAAAGTCTTGAACTTGTGTCTCTCATCAAAGCCACCTTTTCTTTCTTGTCCTGCCAAGATTTTTCCATTCACTGTCAGGCATGTTTTTTGTACGTGTATATTACATCACCCCCACGTGCCCTTTCTGTCTTTTGTTCTGTCTAACCAGTTTTTATCAAAACTTGAAAGACTCAAAGGTATAAACTCCTGAGGTATCAGAACTGATGGACAATTTATATCTAAATTTTGAAGTACCGTTAAAATGATGCTAATACTTGTAGCTAATTATTTTCTACCATTAAATATTTATGTTCCTTGAACACTAAGCGATATGTAGTAGTGCACTGTGGTTTCAGAAGTTTCAATTGGACTTTAAATGCGTGTATCTATGCATTCTAACAATTTTATATGTATAATTTGTCTTAATCCTTCAGAAACTGAAAACAGTATATTACCTGAATGCTGTATAGTCTTAACACACTTTTCAAACGTTTTAACGTACTGTGGATTGCAGATATAACCCACCACATTCACAATCTGTAACTATATTTAAGTACATACAGCATTCCTATATAAGGTCATGCATTAAAAATTGCATTTCAGGAACATATGGAGTAAATATGTGTCCTCTCTTTACTAACCTTAAATGATAAGCCTTAGGAAACTGTTATTTGTCAGTGCTATAAAGCAGATTGTTGCCCAGTGGTTTCAATTATCATCAAAGGATTCTTCACAGGCAGTAATAGTTACATCAAAACCTGAAATTTATTATTCAGGTTCTGCACTGAAGTCTTCACAGTGATTATGTTCCTTTCAACAGAATGCATTTTATGCTGACTTCTCACATTCCTTTTCATCTTTTTATTATTTCCCTAGAATGGCCACCAAGTTAATACGGCTAGTTAATGACAAGAAAAGATATGAGCGGGCTGGTGGCGGCCCCAAGCGGCTGGGACGAGATGTGGAAATGGAAGAAATGATTGAGCAGCTGCAAGAGAAAGTGCATGAGCTTGAAAGACAAAATGAAGTCCTCAAAAACAGACTGATATCAGCCAAACAGCAGCTTCAAATCCAGGGTGACAGGCAGACTCCATACAATTATGTACAGTCTCGCATTAACACTGGCCGTAGAAAAGCAAATGAAAATGCACCCTTGCCGGAATGTTCCAAGAAAGGTAAAATATGGCTTACATCAAATTCTAAATTTATGTCTTACATAGTTTTAGACAGATACACATTCTCCTTTCTATAATTTTCATATTTTAGGTGTCCTCAAAATGATAAAAAATAATTATTTTTTGACTTGTTGACAAAACTCATAATATTGTCATAGAGATCATTTTATTTAACAGTCACTAGATTGGGCTGGGAATCTAGCAGAGTGGTGTAGTGATGTGCCTGCCTAACATACCTGAGGCTCTGTGTTCACTCTCCAACGCTGAAAAAAGATCACTAGTTTATTCTCAAATTTGTTTAGTAAGACGTTTAACATAACTGTTCAGGCTGGTATGAAATGTTTAGAACAAAGTAAAATTTGAGCTGAATTTGAATTAGTTTTTATATTATAGATAGAAATCCCGTTGAGTCAGGCAGGCAGGAGACCATCTAGTTTGTTTATGTAAGTTCATGCCTGTTTTAAATGATCACATTTAATTTCTTCACTCAGAGACCTTTTATAAAATTGGCAAAATTGCTGAATTCTTCCTCATTGTGTGCAAACAGCAAGACAGTGGGATGTGTGTATAACCAGGCTTTTAAAATGTTAGGTTCTCCTCCTCCACTTAATATCTTGAACAAGTCACTCAGTCATTCTGAACTTGAGTTGTCCTTACACACAAAACAGAATTGAAGCAAGTCACCAGAAATCTTTTCCATGTAAAAATAATTAGAGTGCAATCGTGTTCTTCATTTTGAGCACATATAACTTATGACTTACCCGCTTACAAAGCAACTGAATTGCATTAAAGGATTCAATATCAAACCTAAACATTTCTAATTAAATTTCCCAGCTCTTTCTACCCACAGACAAACCTTATTGTACTAGAACTAAAAGTAAATATTTTGTTTTTAAATGTTCAACTAGTGAGAAAGTAAAATGTTATCTCTAATTGATTTTCATTTGGAAGATGCTTCATGTAAAGATCAAACACCTTTAGAAATATTTTGAGAATCATGTAAAACTTTAGTTTCCATTCATTGAGAAAGAAAAAGATACCATATGAACAGAAGGGGAGAGAAATTTGTTTTAGTTTTCTCTCCAAACCAAACTGTTAACACTATCTGTTCCCTAGATAGAGATCCTTTGAAGTCAGTAAAGCCTCCACACAAGCAGAAGGCAGCTGCAGGATGAAAGGGCTTGACTGTTCCTAGCTATGTGGGATTGCAGTAGACTGTGAACATAACCAAACTAAGCATAATGAAATATGAATCAGAAGACACATTCTGCCATTAATTAACTTTCTTAATGTGGAAGGGAGCATTTGACCTCTTGACCTCTTTTTCCCCATTTGTAAAATTATAAAAGTGATAATAATACCAGCTAAGACATCAGGATATTGTAGCTCCACAATAATATATTTTGACTTTACTAAAACAGTTGTCTTCTCTGAACTGTAGTTTTGCCATCTGAGAATATAAGTAGACAAGGTGATTCTACAGTCTTTTATACTGAGTAAAAACAATGCCTAAATTTTAGATTAAAATGGCAAGCTACTCTACTGTATAAATTGCTGTTTAAGTAGAAGATATTTATAGAAGTTTCGGGCCTGGGAAATAGCTCAGTGGTATAAGTACTTGCCTAGCAAGCACAAGGTCCTGAGTTCAATCGCTGGTACTGCAAAAGAAAAAAGGAAAAAAAAAAAAAAAAGACATTAGAAGTTTCTCCTTGTAGTTTAAAAAAAAACAAAAAAGCCACAAAGCAGCAGTCTTTAACAATTCTTTTTTTGTTTTTGGTTTTTTGGGGTTTTTTTGTACCAGGAATCAAACTCAGAACCTTGCACTTATGAGGCAGGCGCTTATGCCCTGAGAGGCAGCAGTCTTTCACGTGACTATATGGATAGGCAGAATGGTGCATGCCTATACTCCAAAGATTCTTGGAGGCAGAGGCAGAAGAACCACAAGTTTGAGCCAAGCCTGCACAACTTAATAAGACCCTCTCTCAAAATAAATTTAAAAAAAAAAAATTAAAACTGACTACAAAGTTTAAATTTCTCCTTCCTTTTGATTCATATCATTCACACTTCGTAGGAACCAGGACATGGAAGTTTCAGAAAGCTAAATGGTGCTGAAAACATTCTTAATTTTTTTTTTTTTTTCTGAGAGCCTTTTAGCAAGATTACCGAAGATCATACCCCAGTAGTCTTAGGTGGCTCATTAAGGCTGCCCTTGAAGCTAGGACTTACGGTAGACTTGTTAGCCTGAGAGAGCTGGACGAGAACCCCAAATGCTCTCCAGCCACGGGCAGTCTGTACCCATAAGCTACTGTACAGCTACTGTCATTTTCTATTTGTTCCATGGATAAAGAATGAAAGCATTGGCCGAGGAGATGGCTCAGTGGAATAAGCGCTTCCCTGGCAAGCGCAAGGGCCTGAGTTCAAT
>NDGN011529554.1:422-10466 GCA_002564285.1 Tympanoctomys barrerae
AAAGAAAGAAAGAAAGAAAGAAAGAAAGAAAGAAAGAAAGAAAGAAAGGCAGGCAGACAGACTAACTTGAGGCTTTTATAGGTAAATGGATGCAACCAGAGGTTATACTTATAAGTTAAATACATCAGACCCACATGTGCAAATATCATATTGTTTTTCTGATGCAAGAACCTGAAAGAATAAATAAAATCTGAAAAGTACAATAGATACAGTGAAATGGAAGGAAACTGAACATAAGGAATAAACAATTGAGAAGAGTGAAAGGAGAAAAGAAGGGAAAAAGAGAAAGGGGAAAAAAGATGTAGGTATATACACAGAATAGCAGACATGATTGTACTACTTATTTCTATTGGCTTTTTGAAGGTAGCAGTTAATGTTTAAAATTTTTACTTTGACCACTCTACATGCGAATATCCACAATATGAGCAACTTCACTGAGGACAGCAATGCACAATGTAACAACCATGGTTGAATACCTTTCATCTTGTTCTTCTAAATGTGTATTATCTCTAATGTCACATCTATTATTTTTATATCCTCTTTACAATAAATTAAAAAATAAGAAGTAAAAATGACAAGAAAAAAATAAGGTTTAGTGAAAGGAAGAGTTATTGTTTAATTGCTTGATCAATCTTTCATGCTTATATCTGGTAATCTTAGCAACAAATCTGATAATAACAATACATAATATAATGAGCATTGTTAATTTTATATTCTTGTTTTGAAATTCTGTACCATTTTTATTGTTCTATGTTGCTTTGTTTTTATCTTTGTTTTTGCTATTTGTTTTTGGTTTTGATTTTTCTCTTTAAAATAAAAAAAGATTAAGGAATCTTTTCTCCTTTGCTATTATCTAGGTGTTACCTAGTTTTAGGTTTAATATTCAGGTTAATGATTCATTTTGCATTAATTTTTTTATAAAGGGTGTGTGACCCTATTTAGAGTCACCTTATCTTTTTGCATGTCACCGTACACTGGCTTCAGAATTCATACGTACTTTTTCCCTGCCTGAATATTCAGCTTTCCTGAGCTCCCAAGGTTCTGGCTTGTTTTTTATTATGAAACAATTTTCCTGCAATTCACCCTATCAATTTGTCTCTACCATTCCCAGAGTGCCTCATTTTTATAAAAAAACTCTCTGATTAAATCACATCTGAATATGTGAAACAAGTCCAGGCTGGGTGTCCCCTGCTAGCATATGATAGTGAGCATCTGGGTGGGAGGGCTGGTCATTGACTGCCCTAATTTTATTCCAACTGCAAATAAAACAGACCAAATACTATTATGCATGAAAAAGCAAGAAATTAATGTGCCTGACATTTTTTGAGTTTCCTTTTGTGCCAATGCCTTCAAATCTTTCTTCCTTCTAATCTTCTTTAACCTTTTGTGTGACATGAAACCACCGACAGCCCCAGTAACTAAAGGCTCCTTAAAGAATTACTGTATCTGTTGTGGTGTCTATACACTTAAGAACTGTGTGCCAATTTTTTTTTAATGGTACTGGGGACTGAACTTACAACCTTGTGCTTGCCAGGCAGGTGCTTATTCTACTGAGCTATCTCCCTGGCCCCCAATATTTGTTTTTGATTCTTAAATGTCAAACGTTTACTTGTTTATTAATTATGACCATTATTGACACCCTTTTACTAAGATGTATTTGAAATAAATTGTCAGAATGTAGAGATCATTTTAGTAAGTGAAAAAAAGTCTTATTACACCTCTTTTCCAATTTCAAGGAAACTGACATTTCGTATATGAAAAGTTTAAGGATCCAATTATTAAAATTTGTCGGGTATAACAGAAACACTTCTAAGAAGTCATGTATTACCTATACTATTTATGAGAGCAAGAAAAATACCAGTAAAGATAAAGTAGTAAAAGAAAGTAATAAATGGATAACACAATATAACTGAACCCTCAGAAGTATGAAGAGAGAGTTAAAACAAAACAGCTATATAACAATATCAGTTTCACCTTTTGGATCTTGTTTACTCTTTCAGTTTCTTACAGTAAGTTTAATCATCCTTGGGAATTTTTCAAACAATAAAATGAAACAAAAAAGAAAAAAACAGCTGTATAATTAAGGAGTTGGGTTTACACAATGAACCTTTTCACTTGGAATCCTAATGACATCAGGGCCCATTAAATTCTGTATAAATAAAGTTCCACTAATGTTCCTTAGAGTCTTTAGTTTAAGCTTCTATAAAAATATACCTCAATTGATGTTGCAGATTTGGGACTGTTTCATCAACACTCCTAATGAAACAGAATGATTACTATTGTTCATCACCTTCCAGTGTCAACAGACCAAGCCTTGGAAATACTACAGCTGATTGTATTTATAAATATGTGTAAAAGCATCCACAAACCCTGAAGTCAGTTCGCTCCTTTCCTGCCTTCTATAAAAGCAAGTAAACAGAACATAAAATTTTTAGAGTTGAATGAATTTTTATGGGTACAAAGAAAACTAAAAATACAGAGTCAGTCAATCTAAACTATCTTCCCTAGACCATGTCCCTCCTGTCGAGTCTCTTACAATACAAAGATTTTCCTACTTCAAGAAAGCAAACATAAAATTTCGCAAGGAGAATAACATATAGACATGAAGACATTATTTTCCTCTGACAATTCAAGCAGTAAATTGCCAAACCTCTGTAAGGTCGGTCTAAATTAAAAATCAGTACTGATACAAGAATTAAAAAGTAAAACTTTCACCTTGTTAAAAAATTGTGTTACTCTTGCCTTTATTTTTTGCCTTAATTCTACTTAATATTATATATAGTGGGCTGGCCAGACAGCTCAGTGGATTAAAGTGCCTGCTTAGGCAGACTCAGGGATCCAGGTTCGATCCTTAGCATGCCATGCTGGCCCTGCCCACGGGGCACACTGAGACAGTGATTGAGACTGGGCATGGTGGCACACGCCTGTAATCCTAGTGCTTGGGAGGCTGAAAACAGGAGAATTACTATGAGTCCAACATGTGTAGTGAGACCCTGTAGACCCTGTACTAAATATTTTTTAATTATATATAATATATAGGTACTCTGCTTTTCTCCAATAATTCTTTTTCCAAACAAAAGATGAGTGGTGCTATAATTCTTTAAAAATTTTACAGTAAAAATAGTATTACCTTTTTATAGTCAAGGAAACAAGTCTGAAAGTTAACTACCTCCATCATAAGCCAACAAAATAAGACAACTTTTAAAATTTGTGTCCAAAGCTTTATTTGGGACCTTTCTTATAAAGATGTGATTATATCTTCATGCCATCAAAGCAATATTAAATCTCCAAACTACTTTGTGTCCCCACAACCATGTGGATGTTAGCACGTAAAAATGAATATTTACTGAGCTCAGGGGCAGGCATTGCATTCCAAAGCTGGGCTGCTTTAATTTAAAATGAGTTTTTCTCACTGCACAAAGAGCCCCGAGCTTCTGCATCGCTCACTGAGAAACAAAGACTGCTGAGGAACTTTTCAAGGCCTCTGCCCAGCTGAGGAGTGAGATCTTGACAGAGATGGATGGAATGGTAGGAGTCATCAAAGGATGCCCGTAAGAACCGTGTGGAGTGACATCCTTCCTCTTCTAACGAGTGCCTGAAGCCCCCGCGCTGGTGGCGTTCATACAGCTGTATGTTATTAGGAAGGAGCCTTACATGAACCAGGGAGCCTGCTTTGGGGTCATTCACTGCCATAATAATGTTAACTAAAACCTGTTGGTGGAATAGCAACTTAGTGGAGAATAATGTATCACTGAGTCTTGACAGCTGATGTAAGCTGTAGAGAGTTCTCTCAAAGTGTGTTTGTAGACATTAATTTTACTTCTAAATTCTATAATGATATCCTGGTGCTCATGAATGTGACTTAAAACAAAATTGTTCTCCGGGACCAATAGCTTGGTGGTCTAAGTGTCTGTCTAGTAAGCACAAGGACCTGGGTTTGATCCCCGGTACCGCATGACATGCTGGCTCCACACAGAGCCCACCACCAAAACCTGGCCTAGTGGTGCATGCCTGTAATCCCAGCATTGGGGAGGCTGAGACAGGATGATCGCTAGGAGTCTTAACTGCATAGTAAGACCCTATACCAAATAAAAAATAAAATAAATGAAAGATTTTTTAAAAAAAAACTTGCTTTGGAAATTGAACTACACTGAGTTACATCCCCAGCCCTTAATTTTTTTTTTTTTTTTTTTNACATCTGGAGAAAAGGTCTCACTAAATTACTACATTGTCCAGCCTGGGCTCAAACATGTGATCCTGCCGCCTCAGCTTCCCAAGTGCTAAGATTACAGGTTCGCTGTAGCTCCTCATCTAACAAGGGCAGCAATGAAAATTCTAAACTGTATCTTGATAAGACAGATTTCAGGTTGAATGATATGCAAAAATAAAAAGATGTAAAAGAATTCTGAATGTTTTCTTGAAGATGTAAAGTGAATAATCAAATAAAACTCTAATTTATAGGGCCAGCCAGATAGCTCAGCACACTAAAGCACCTGCTTAGGCAGATGCAGGGACAGATGTTCCATCCCCAGCATGGCATGCTGGCCCCACCTCCTGGGTATGCTGAGAAGATTGAGACTGGGCGTGGTGGAGCATGGCTGTAATCCCAGCGCTTGGGAGGCTGAAAACAGGAGAATCATTACAAGTCTGATCTGTGTAGTGAGACCCTGTAGACGCTGTACTAAATACATAAAAAAAAAATCCTCTAATTTATAACGAAATGATGGTTTGGGAATGCTATGTTTTGTGTAGCCAAGCCTTTGTTTTAAATAAATAGGATAGATATACTTCTTCCCAATTACTTCTTTAATGTTATTGATAATGCATTAAAGATAAATACTTACTAGTAAAATTCAATCAGTAAGTAAAATGTAGGTTTAATATGATCTCAACCTAAAGGACAACACAGAAGTCAATCTCTTTGTCACTTTGAAATGCAAGTATGCCAATTTCAGAAAAATGCTACAATAAAATAAAGATCATATCTCACAATCTGAAAATAATCATCTGAAAATAATTGATGGCCTCTTGTATCCCTTCAGCTGACACTTAGCCCCTGCTATGCGCGGGAGCCTGAGCACCTCCCGTGGTTCATAACTGAGGAGCAGCTTCGGAGCTGCTGTTTCGGGACACACCGACGGGAAATGAAGTCGATGCTAAGGCGCATGCACCAGCTTCTGAATCAATGCAGTAAGGAAATGATGGAGGACGGCTCCTGCATCTCATTACAAGATAATGATCAGATTTCTCCTCAGACATGTGGATGCTTTACACAACGAGGTTAATACTGCTGAATCAATAAAAGTACTTAATCAAAAACACAATCAAGAACTCAAACACAGAAAAAAAAAATTTCTTTTTTGCAAGTCCCCCCCCTCATTGCAGTGCTTCTGTATAAATAAATAACACTTAATAAAAATCTGTTACGTTGGTGCAATGCCACACTTTCTCTTTACTGTACACAGTTCTCAGTCTGCAGCCACAGGTTAGCTGCTGGCGGCATCCACGCCAGGCAGTGAGGTGCAGTTTGCAGGGCAGGCTTAGCCGCTGCATGGGGACAGAGGTTTTACATTAGCACAAGACTGAGGACATTTTGCCGCCATTTGCTGAAGAGTGTCTCCTCACTCTCACAACACTGTTAACTTGCACTTTTTGCTTGCCTTCTCTATATTTCTGGTTTCAAACTGCTAGCTTTAAAATGAGAAAAAAGGCTAAATAGACAAAGAACAACTTTGCAATAACTTATCTTTGCACAAAACCCACTAACTGATGGCACTTACATATGATACGTCTCAGGCTGCTACTATACAGCAAACAGACTAATAGTTTGCTCAGAGTTTTGTAAGGAGCAATCTTCACTGATAGGTCAGCAGAAAGGCCAGATAAGTCCCATACTCTCAGCTTCACTTTTAGCTCTAAATTTCCCAAGCCTTTTATTCCTTCTTTCTTCTTCTGCTGAGTAAAGGCTTCGTTATGTAGGACAGCCATCAATTCTTTGACACACATACAAGTTGAGTACAGAGACTTCTTTACCTGAAATCCAGGTGTCCACAGAAGACAGAACAAACCAAACTAGAGGCTCACTTTGGGGCAACCCCATGCACCAGTTCAGGCTATCCACTGGTGCTTAAACACGTGAATGACTTGAGTGGTCAATGGAAAGACTCTGAATTTCCACAAATTAAGGAACGTGAACACCATGAGCAACAGGTTCTCTTCATTAGTTCAAAACTGTAAAAGTCCTTGAACAATTTCAAGCTGCGTGTGTTGCGGGACTGTGGAGCCACTCACGTGTGTTGGCTACTTTCACCTACAGCCTCAAGGTGTTTTGAATCGGACTCCCTCTTGTTTTCAAAGGTGCTGGCAGCTTGACTTTAGACTGTAGCTCCGCTCTTTCACAGAACTAGGGCAACCTGCTTGACCTCTGTCACAGTACATATTCCCATGATAGGCAGCAGAGAGGTGCCTATCTCCTCAGATTATTTTGACAAATGCATGCACTACTACCATGGAGGTGTTTAGCATAGTGTTTGGTACTTAGCAGGAACTCAAGAGGAATTAGCCATGATTTTTGTGTCATAGCATTTATTTTTAGATGCTGCAAGTGTTATATGCTGATTCTTTACATTTTGGACTTATCATTAGTTATCATCCTATCAACATATGAGAAATAAATATCAAGAGAGAATTATTTTAAGAAAGAATACATACTTTCATTGAATGTAAAGTAAAAATTTGAGATCTGAGACAAAGATGAAATTATCAATTCATTCTTTAAAATTGGAATTTTGCATATAATAAGTAGACATAAAATATAATATTTATTCAATAGTAAGATGCACTTTTTCTTTTAATAATCTTCAATTCAGGAAATAAATTACAACCAATAAATATACATATTTTGGTATCACCCATCTTAAATGTAACTTGTTTTTGAAATCACAAGATTAAGAATGATAAAAAAATTTTAAATATATAGACACGCAATTTTTATATGCACACATATGTTGAATGTCTCCACTTATGTGTTTGTGTACATTAATGCTTTTAAAGTAAATTAATACATGGCTGGGCATTTAGCTCAGCAGTAGATCACTTGCCTAGCAAGCTGGAAGCCCTGGGCTCTGTCCTCAGCACCAGAACCAAAAAATAAATCTCTATTCAGAAGCACTTACAACCAAAATCAAAACAAAACAAAAAAATACCTAAATTGATAACGATACTGATAAATTTGGCCACATTAAAATTAAAAGACATTTTACAGAAAATGGCAAGACTAACCACAAAATAGAAGATACAACACGTAACTTGAAAGAATCAGTCTTAGCTATATTTTAAAAATACAGATTAATAAGAAAAAATGGGGCCAACACAGGAATAATATTTCATTCAGAAGATATACATTTGGCTAATAAGTGGATGAATTTGATCTCATCAAAATTTTTGGAACATGACATTGCATTGAGATTCATGATGCAATTCAAAATGCATATGTTTTCAAAATTTGACAAAAACTAAGACCTCAGACCAAGTCAAATATTAGTGAAGGTGAATCAGTTTTTGAACATAATTTCTTTTCTTTTTTGAATTTTTTTCCCCCTTTGAATTTAGGACAGAGTCTACAGGGTATACAGGGTCTCACTACATAGATCAGACTCGTAGTGATTCTCCCATTTTTTAGCCTCCCGTGCACTGGGATTACAGGCATGCACCACCACACCCAGTCTCATTCCCAGTTTCAGCACACCCAGCGTGGGGTGGGGGTGTGGGGCTGGCCAGCATGGTACGCCAGGGGTTGAACCCTGGCCCCTGCACTCTGCCTAAGCAGGTACTCTACTCTGCCGAGCTATTGGCCGGCTCTAATATTCTAGTTCTTGAGACAGACTGTAGGCACCCTGGCATTTTTATATTATGAAAGCAAGTAAGAAATGTCCAAGCTTAATCTAATTATGAAAAATTATGATTACTCCAATTCTAGAGGGATAGGAAAGAGATGACTCCCTTTAAAAGATTAGTGGTATGTGGGTAATTTGCATTTATAGGCTTCACATGCTGCATTTTGTGTCATACTTAGTAACTTACGAAAGACGCTCCAGATGTCATTACTTTTTCCTTTTAGGCTAAAGGCCAAAAAACAAGCACATGACAGAAGAGAATTTCCTTTTAGATTTTACAAAATCTACTATGGTGCTTGCTGCTTCACCAGAAGATATATACTATTACTGATGTCTTCAAAGATTCACCAAGTGATGGGGGAATTTGGTTCAACAGAAGCCATAGCTCTTATACTTACTTCGAAAAATCTAGGTAAGCATATTTACTTTCCTCTCCTTCCAGCCAATGGTATTTATTTTGCAATTGACTTGCTGCTACGCCTGAGCTGTGCCATACGTCACTAGTGATTGCAGAAACCCCCGAGGTCTTGCACTTCTGGCCCTGTCTTGTGCTTGCCCACTTTCTAATGAATATAAATAAAGACATAGACCATGTCAGAGAAGTCAGGACCTCCCTGGCTCCAGGTTTCCTTTTAATATGTGCGTAGGTTTTCCTTAATCTCCCACTGTCCCCTCTTGTGAACCCGAACGCTGTGTGGGTTGTGGCGCTAAAGTCCACCTCCAGACTTTGGAATATAAACGCATATTTCTGTGTGATGCAACCAGAGAAAATGGGTGGCACGGAACGGTTCCCAAAATGAAGAAAACGCTGCCGAAATTCATGAATATTCTAAATTCTGGTACCAATAGAGCAAAACAATATAAAGAAGTACAGCTCAAGGCAGGTTATGCTTTGCACTTGGGTAATTTTCAATTGTATATCCAAGCAGCTTATAGCCCACCAAATTTCTAGCAGTTGCACAAAGAATACAGAATTTGGAGGCATACTCAATGTCAACGAAAATTTCATAGGCAAAGAAATACTGACTGTCTTAGTTACTCTTCTCTCGTTGCTGGGACAAATACCCGACACGCAAAATGAAGGGAGGAAGGGTTTATTTAGCTCACAGTTACTGGAGGTTTCAGTCCATATGCAGCTGGCTCCGACGCAGAGCGGCACGCGGTGGAGGGCAACTTTCACGGAGGCAGCAAAGAGCAAGAGCGCAAGGCAGGAGAGTAGCAGCAGCTCAAGCAGCTAGCTTCTCTTCCCACCTTTTATTGTAATGCAAATCTCCTGCCGCATCCACACCCACGGTAATCAATCACAAACTCCAGAAGTCGCCCTGAGACTGCAGGAGGTTTTGGGGGGACAACTATACACAAACCATAACACCGACAATGTAATGCAGCCATAAGTTGGAGCCTAACGAAAACGGTTCATATTTAGGGACTGACCACATAAATGGAAGAGCGGAAAGGTTCTCTGAAGAATGTTAAGCACATTTGGCACTTAACGGAACTGGTGATGTCAGGTTCAACGGAAGAGCACACGTGCACCTACTTTTCCCATGGTTGCTCTGATGGCCGTGCTCTATGACTCATCTGATTTTATTCAGAGAGTTTTCTATCTCAAGAGAAGCCGGGAGCGGGGTATAAAGAGGAGGAAAAGGAATGAGGCATGGACATCACTCCTTTCCTTGAGCAGTAAGCACTTATTCTGCGCCTCTTGAATGCCTGTGTACTGCGCCAAATGCTGGACAGGAGGGATGTGCACAGTGGGAAGATTTGCCCTCAGGTAGCTCGCAGGCTTTGAGGAATGCAGCAAAGGACAGAGAATGGAACCTGTAGAGTGCTGTGTGCTGTGTGGGAGAAGCACCGAGTGCTAGGCACGTTCCCAGTCCATGAACACATTCCCCAAAGTCGCCTGGTTTAAAAGGAAGCCAGGGCTGGCCAAATAGCTCAGCGGATTACAGCTCCTGCAAGCAGGTGCAGGGGCCTGTTGGAAGGCTCGGCCTGCAGGGCCAGCCCCGCCCCCGGGGTGTGCTGAGATGGGCGTGGTGGCACGTGCCTGCAATCCCAGCTCTTGGGAGGCTATCAGCAGGCGGATCACTACGAGTCGGAGAACTCGTGAGACCCTGAACACCCTGTAGACCATTCCCTAAAACTACAG
>NDGN011529563.1:1002-14241 GCA_002564285.1 Tympanoctomys barrerae
TTCAGGGTCTCACTACTAGATTGGACTCATAGTGATCCACCTGTTTACAGCCTCCCAAGCACTAGCATTACAGGCAAGTGCCACCATGCCCAGTCTCAATTGCCATCTCAGTGTGCCCCAGAAGAGGGGCTGGCACAGCAGGCATGGGGATCGAACCCTTGGCCTCTGTGCCTGCTTGCAGGTACTTTAATTCAATAGAATTCTTAATGTCCTGAATATCAGTTAGAATTTGCTTCATGCATTCTAGTTCTTTCATGTGTTATTCATTCAATGTTTCCGTTAATTTCCTATTCCCTTCTATTTTTTTTCTGTCTTTCTTAGATATATCAAGCAATACTTTCACAATGGCTGTCATTTCCTTTTTTACCTGAGAGATTATTTTTGATCTGATTTCCTCCATGGCCTAAATGAGTTGTTTCATTACTTAAGTTGCTATAATCTCAGAAATTTCAGATGTGTGACTTCCAATTTTTTCTATGATCTTGTCTCCTGGACTTGTTTTGGGTGGGCTAGAGGTCTGAGATTGCCTTTTGTTAATTCCTTTTGTCATTTTTTGCAATGATGGTATATGGGCCAGGTGCAGGTCAGCAAGGCTCTCCAGAGTGTAGGAGGGCAGGGAAGCCTTGCCAAAGCTCCTGCTGTGTGGGGTTCAATGTGGTTTACACCTCATTAAAGAGAAGGGAGCAAGCTGCAGCTCATGAAGGATCTGACAGTAATGATGGCAGGTCGAAGATATGCAAGTCTCCATGATGTTGAATTGGCACAAAGTAGTGCTTTGCAAGACTCCTGCAGGTTTTTGTGGTCTTCAGGACTCCCTGGTGATCTTCAAGTTGAGGAGGGATGACCCACTGAGTAAATTCCAGTGGAAAGGCTTGTGAGACTTTCTCCCCCAGTCTCCCCCAGACAGTCTTCAGGGAGAGGTGTGGCATACAGAAATAGCAAGCCCTAGCAAAGGGTGAGGAAGTCTTCAGGCGGAGCCTTTTCTGTTGGAATTAATGGGATCTTTGTCACACTATTTCTGGGCTCACAGTTTACCACTTTA
Source organism: Tympanoctomys barrerae (assembly GCA_002564285.1). Taxonomy (NCBI): domain Eukaryota; kingdom Metazoa; phylum Chordata; class Mammalia; order Rodentia; family Octodontidae; genus Tympanoctomys; species Tympanoctomys barrerae. The sequence continues at coordinate 2,045 of NDGN011529563.1, forward strand.
CTGCAGGCAGCTGCTAAGGTAGAAAGAAACCTTGGACAGCTCCACGTCAAAAAAAGCTCCAGTCTCTTGCATCCTAGGGCATTTGTTCCTGACAAACAGAAGTAACGGTGGAAATGTCTTTTTTTCTCCCAGCTTGTGAAACTAAGAACATTTGAGTTCTGAGAAAATGTTTCTGACACAACTCAATGTGCAGCTGTAAGCATATTATACCTGTTTCAAGACAGATAGATCATCCTGTGAAGGGCTTTCTGTCACTTGCTTTTGGTTCTCTTTTTGTTCAATTTCCCAATTGCAGACTGCCCAGCTGACTCCAAGGCCCTCTGTCACCTCTCCACCCAGCATCTATCTCCTGTGTTTCTGCCACAGCAGTTCCAAGCCTTCTTCTCCAGCTTCTCCTGACCTTCCTGTTCCTGATAATTGATGAAGACACTAACATGGCTTCTAAACCAGGCAAGGATGAACTAGGACCTCTGGGTTACACCTGGGATTTCTCTAATTTATACAGGTCTCCAAGAAGGACAGGATTGAAAAACTGAATCCTGTCTGATTTCTAGAGGCAAAACCTAATCCCATATTTACCCACACTAGGCATCTTCTCATCAAAGCACAAATCAGACTCATGTCCCATGGGGCTAAGTTTGCTGCCAGAAAAAGAAAAGAAATTTTTCCTACAAGTGCATCTTAAGAAGAAAGCTTGATTTTTCTTTTCAGATTCAGATTCATCTATTGTGTGACACTGCCTGTTACTGACAATGTTTTTATATCCTATAACTGACACGCAATGAGGTACTAGATATGATAGTCTGAGGAGAATGATAACTTAGCATTGTTAGAGCGCTGCATTCGCATAGGTCTGGGTGTGCTATGCATATCGCCTGATCATAAACAGGACAACAGAGGCAGGTTTTCATTTGTGTTCTTTGGTGATGCTTTTAAATAACACTCTTTTCAAGACTTATTCTACGGGATTAAAAGCTTTCTTTCAATCAGCGGGTGATTCATTTCTCTTCATTGGCAACAAATGTGATTGCCATATTTTTAAAAAGATAAATTGGTGATTTCCTTTTTCCACTTGAAAATGTAGATTCAACTAGATTATCACCATGACAAAGTTGAAGCCATGTTAATCTCTTTCACCTAACAAGATATAAAATCTGGCTCATGTCATTCATTTAATGATGCCTGGGTGGTACTGGAGCAGCTTTCTCCTGCATAAATCCTATCAATGATTTCCTAACATATCAATAATGGAAACATATGCCTTGGATCGAACGTAGACACAAACATACATGGAAGAGATTGTTTCATTTTGTTTTAAGAATTATCCCATCTACAACTTTCAAGATAACATAGGCAATTAATTCAAAATAAACTGATGTCAAATGTAATTGGACATTTAAATATTTAAAACAAATCTTAATTTTTTTGGTCATTTCCTAAAAACTGGGAATTCAATAATTTTTCTTGCATTTTTCTGCTGCCCAATAACATACGTCTGTGGTATCTGCAAAACTCAAAGTCCCTGCATTAGATCCTAATGATGCTGGTGTGTAAGTGGCAAAACAGAGTCAACCAGGCTGTGTGCTGTAAGGAAGGGACTGATGAGTAGCCTTGCCCAAGTTGCAATCATGAAGACGGGGGCGGTGGGGCTTGGAAAGCCAGGGACATGGTGCGGGCTCACAATGCATTATCACCATCTGTCACAGTAAGAGAGTACAGCATCTCACTTGGAGATTAACTCATTCAAATTAACACCATGATGATTTAATATTTGCCTTCACAAGGGCAAAGAGATAAAGCTTTACATTTTAGGGAGAAAATAAGAATTCATTGGCATGATCCATCATGACATGAGAGGCACAGGGCAGCATAAGTCCCTCGTCTTTCACAGAAACATAAGTAGCTGTGACAATAAAAGACAGTACAGTTGCTGAGAGGGAGCTGCGCAAGCTTCGCCATCTTCTCCAGCATGATCCTACGCGGTGAAATTTGTCATTAAGGAAAGATCACGAACTCTAACCTGGCTAATCTTATGTTCCGTCGTGATTTCCAGACAGCTTCATCTAGGATTCTTAAGTCTTAGTTGACTTCTAAATGTACCTTGGAGTTTGGGTCAGACTGAAGGGATTTTTACACCCACTTTGCCACCTGAGGAGGTGTGACTTTGAAGGACGAATGTGGCCTTTCTGAACTCCTGCTTCCTCAGGGATAATAATATCCACCCCTCTGGATTGTTGTGAGGATTAAATAAATTGACGCCTATAAAAGGCTTACCAGAAGACCTAACTCAAAGCAAGTGTTCTAAAGTAGATAATTACTGCATTTATCAAGGTCATGGACAGATTTGGGAGCAGGAGAATGTAAGAGGTCAGGACAGTGACCTGGGAAATAAAGGAAAAGAAAGAGGCGGCAGAGACCCTTGAAAAAGCAGCAACAACATAAATCAGACTCAATGTTTGTCTTGTCTGAGGTTCGCTTTGAGTACTGAAAATGTTCTGCTGTCTTCACATATCAGAGCATGTCCCCAAAAATTCCTAACAATACAGAACATTAAAAAGGCTGACCTCCACATGACACGCAAGCGAATAGAACAACTGAAATGATTGTGTTTCTGAAATCTCTGTAGATACCGAGACAGAGCGTTTCCCCAGCATCCTCCCCTCTTCACTATGGAGACAATTGTTCCAGAACAATAGATCCTCAACCCCTGTCCTCACCTCCCTGCCAAAAGTATCATTCCAAACACCACTCTGCAATCACTTTTCACTTTCAATGAAAGCAATGAGGACTGAAGTAATTGGAAGAAGAAGAAAACATAAAGCATGTCACAAAATGTCCTTACTCGCTGAAATAATGAAATTCATCCAAATTGCAGAAGTTCAAGCTTAAGGAAATCATGACTAATTTATATATTCATGCATTAGAAACTATGAACAGAATATGCTTTAAATAAACACATAATCACTTATATCAAACTAAAAATTTCAGCCAAGTCATGACATGCATGACTCGTCATGCCACCATCTCCTATCTCTGGTTTGTCTTTCTAACATGCCAGTACTAACAAAATATACTATGCTTTTTTTGTTTGTTTTGTTTTGGTAGTGGTACCAGGGATCGAACTCAGGACCTTGTGCTTGCCAGGCAAGCACTTATTCCACTGAGCTATCTCATCAGCCCCAAAAGAGACTATGCTTTCTGTGACATACTTTTTAATGTAGATTGAATGAAGAGAGCAATACCTGTTTTTGAGACCATAATACAGATAATTAGAATAACAGCTTCCTGTCAGAACTTTGAAAACAACTCATAGACCCAAGATAGATTCATTGCACAGGAAGATTGATGCCATAATTATGTAAAAAGTGACAATAACTGTGATATTATTACTTTTTCCCTTGGATTTTGTAACAACTGGATTTCTCTTACTTTGTCGATTTAGTGCCAAGTTCACCCCAGGACCATTCTAGTTTTCCAAACAATTTATCTCAGTTAATTTTATTTTCTGCTTAAATAATCTTGTCATCTATGTAATATTGTCTCTACACACCTCTGTTTATAAACATATATCTATCAAACATTTTTTTTTCATTGTGACTCCTCAAATTGTAGAATGTTTTTGCCAACTCCCAGTGCTACCGAGAAAGATAGTATGGAAAACAAAAGGAAAAGCAATTAGTACTGTAGTTAGTAGTGCTTGAGACAGGCTTAAGATAAAATGGAATTTTTCTATTTTGTCATTAGATTTTCTTCTTTTAAGCAAAATTTACACAGCAGACTCTAGCATGCTCCATAAATATGAATTTTGGTAGATAAGCTTTGCAACATAGCTACGTATCTGAGAGAATAATTTGACTATGTATAAACTGTAAAGGAGTTCTTAGTATAGACCCTGGCACATAGTGAGTTCTCTATAGATGCTGTTATTATTGTTGTTGTTGTTGTCGTTGTTAATTTCAAAGCCATAAGAATATCTTCTTCACTCATGGCAAATAATTTCTTTATCCCTATTCCTAAAAGGGATATGTATCAAGAGAGGTGGATAAACAAACCTGGTTATCACATTAAAGACTTTCAATTTTCATTCTTTTGAGTGATTGAAGTTTGACAGTGAAGAAGGTCATAGTCAAATTGGTAATATTTAAGAACTATTCATATAGCCGTGTGCAAACTTTCTTGGAACATGATGAGATGTGATGAAAACAAGTAAGATTGGAGATCACTATAAAGTAAAAGACAAAAATAAAAAAGTGCCTGTGGCTTAAAGTGACTGCAAGCAGGTCGCAGTCGCCAGAGTACGATTCCCAGGCCTGCCGTGCCAGCCATATCCTTGGGGCATGCTGAGATGAGGATTGAGACTGGGTATGGTGGCATGCATCTGTAATCCCAGCACTTGGGAGGCTGTAAACAGGAAAATCACTACGAGTGCAATCCAGTAGTGAGATCCTGAACACCCTGTAAACCTTTACCTAAAATACCAAAAAAAAAAAGTAAAAGACAATTTCTGTCTGTTAGATGACAGAAGGCACTATAGAAGTAAATTAAATCAGGAATGAAACAAAGGAAAAGAAAAAAAAAGAAACAAAGGAAAAGAACAATTGATGTGTCTTAAGCTTTAATAGAAATAAACATTGGAAGGTAAGTAATGAGTATGTATTGCCTTGTAGTAGAGGTCAGGAATCCCAAGATTATATTTATTTATTTACTTACTAACTGAATTACTTACTGAATTACTTATTTTTTGGTATCGAAGATCGAACTTGCCCTTCCCACACAGGCACTGAGCTATCTCTCTGGCCCATATTTTGTTTTTTAGTATCAGAACTCAAATTCATTTCTTTGTGCTTGCCAGGCAGGTGCTTCAGTGACTGAGCTGTCATCCCAGCCCCAAAATTACCAATAGTAGATGTCCTGTTAGCAATTCGTAACAAGATTCTATATTATAAGAAATAAATTAGTGCCAGAGACATTGTCATGCATAAATATTATCTGAATTCATAAAATTAAGCAAACTTACTGAAAAATATCAAATTCTACTAATATAAAAAGCCAAGCACAAGTTAAGAACAGTCACTATGTAAAAAAGCTGTAAAACCATGGTTGAGGTCAAAAACATAATAGATCCCAAGAGAAAACCTAGTTATTTAAGGTGATATGGAAGAAGTTTGCAGCCATCTCTCTAAATTAGTGTTTCTTGTGCAGTGGCCCAAAGCTAGAGTACATGGCCGGCTCATCTTACATGCAAGTGTAACTGTAAAACCGAGTCCTGATGGGGGCAGGGGACCTTCTACACTTGGACCTCAAAGGTTCCCACCTTATCCTTCATGTTTATTGGGGAGAGTGAAAACTTCTCTAGGAAACTTGATCATTTGTGGATGAAGCTAACTGTGAGAGATGACAGAGCTGAGCCCAAAGTAAAGTAGTGGTCCATGAACGCCCCATTGCCAGGCTCAAATTCCTATTGGATCTCCAGGGTTCAGTGCGGTCATGTGATTTAAGTTCCACAATGCTTAGTCTCCAGTGAAATTGTACAGCTTGTCTGATGCAGTACTGAATCTCTAAACTCCTTCTGAAAGGCCATTTATAAATCCAAACTAAGAAGGGAAGAAATGGGTTTTTGAGATTTAACCTTGTTTTGGGGAACAATGTTAAGTGATGAGAAGGAAACCACATTTTTTTAAAAAATTGGATGATAACTGGGAAGGGTAGAAATGGAGTAAATGAATGCATTTGAGGGGAGGGGAAGGAAGAGAAATTTTATGTAGCATAAAAATGTAAGAAAACAAAATGGGTGTGTTAGGGGAGCATACTAACCTGATCAGAGCATGGGGTTTAGAATAGCTTGTGTGGGCTGGGGAGATAGCTCTACAGCATAATCACCTGCCTGGCAAGCTCAAGGACTCAGGAGCGGACCACAGAAACCGAGCATGCTGGTGCACACCTGTGATCACAGCGCTGGAGAGGCTGAGACATGAGGATCACTGTGAGCCCAAATTGTGTAGTGAGACTCTGTACCAAATAAATACATTTTTAAAGAGATAAATCAAGAGGCTTTCCCTAGGCAGTGGAAAGGGAATGATATCTAAATGCCAGAAAGAAGGAAAGAGTCATTGCTAACAAAGAGATTGAAGGTGCAAGAAGATTGCAGAAAGCTGCAAAACGGGGAATGAATTAGAGAACTGGTGGAGCAGTTAGTCTTTTTCGGTAGTTCCCTGCCTTATTCTTTGACAGGAAAGAAGATAGGAATTGAAGGAGAAAGAGGATGGATGAACTAGAAAAGGGTTCAGATTCACTATGTGAAAGGGTGTCGTCCATGCACAATTCCGTCTGTCCCATGGGTTGGCAACCCCTGCATTTACCTAGGCCAAAAGGAAGAATTGTCTCAGGCTCATATCAAACATATATTAGTTATTGTTGTGTATAAAGTACACAATTTGACTTATCTTTTTGTATCTTGACTTGCTGAATTGTTTTAGGAAATCCCACAACCACCACGTAATAATTAAGAGAACTGGCGTATCTGCTTAATGATAACAGACACCTGTCTTCACAGTCACACACATCTGCAGGGAGGGTGAAATATTGTTGCCAGTGGACACAACAGGTTACTCAGGAAGTCACCCAAGCTCATGGGAAGTCACCCAAGCTCATGGGAAGCCACCCAAGCTCATGGGAATTGTGGGTTCCCTTGGATTCTCTCTGTGGCGGGCGGAGGAGGCGGGGTCAGCTGTGCACTATGCCGCCCTTTATCCAGCCCTGCCTTGTTTCTGCACAGACGTGCTCGGTTACTTCGAAATCCAGCCACAATAGCTGTGGCTGAAAATCACACTGTAACTCTGAAAGTTTATGATCCTGTAAGGCCACGATGCCTGCTGTACGTGGGGTATTAATACGCCGCCTCCGATGGCCTCAGGACTAGCAGTGAGGGGGAGTGCCTTTGCACAAATAATAACTCTACATAAAGAAGTCTTTGTTTAAATTAATGCTTTGGAGCATGTGCAGATATAGTGTAAACCTGCTCTGTCCCTCTGTGCCTGTGTACCCTGCAGCCCATCCAGCTCTCTCTATATAGCACAGTTTGACAATTTCTGTTTGGAACATCATTAGTTACTTCACCTATATTTCTTCACAAGAAGGGTCTAAGAAGACTAGCATAAGGAGCACAGTGAAGGAAGAGAATGGGTAAATAATTATAGAGTATAAGTGATCTCAAGAACATTATCTTGTAAGTTACAGAGAGGCTCAAAGAGGTTATATGGAAGAAGAGAATCTTTTAGCTTATATTTACAGTCTTGTGCCAAAGATTCTACCAGTGTATAGGAAGATCGTGAAATTTATGTGAAGCTATAATCACTTGAACAATTTAACCAATGAGTTTGCATCTTGGCTTTCTCACTGAATTCCTGACATCACTTTAAAAAAAAATGTATTTAGTACAGGGTTTACAGGGTCTACAGGGTCTAGAGGGTCTCAGTATACAGATCAGACTTACAGTAATCCTCCTGTTTTCAGCCTCCCAAGTGCTGGGATTATAGACATGCACCACCATGTCCAGTCTCAATTCCTGTCTCAGCAAGCCCCGGGGCAGGGTTGGGACAGCAAGCCGGGGATCGAACCACAGATGCTGTGCTGTGCCTAAGCAGGTGCTTGAGTCTACGAGCCACTCAGCCATTCCTCCTGGCAACACCCTTAAAGTAAATTTATTTCATGAAGATCATATTTCAACCTGTATGTTTTCATAACATAAGGATGATAAAAATGTTAGGTTTTTATCATTCTTAAGACAAAATACTTTAAGGAGTTATTGATAGGCAAAAAGCCATATACACTTGAAGTAGACAATGTAATGTTTTTGGGGTAAGTGTACACCCAAAATATAACTACCATTAAGATACAAATATAGATTTGCATGTCCTCCCAAAGTGCCCTTGTATGTTCTCTATTATGATCATTATTTGCATAATATAACAATGTATTAAGGATCACTTACTTATAGAATTTGGTTTTGATAACAGTATTTAAAATATTTGCATACATACATATGCAAATATAATGTAAACATGAATATATTGAATTAATACTGAATATAAACATTATTATGTGACACTGTTGTTTAGACTGCTATTCAGACTCTTTTGTTTATCTTTGTGAAAAATTTCTTTCAAGAATGTGTCATAACAATAACTCGTTTTCAAGTACCTCGTTTTCAATGTACACAATTTTCTGAGGAAGCTGTTTAGAGAGCCAGGTTGACAATATACATTATACTTTATTTGCTGAAATAAATTATGAAAGATAAATCACAACAAGAACAGAACACTGGAAATAAATAATATTCTTTATGAGGCAGATTTACTTTTTATCTCACAGAGCACTATTTTTCCTTTATTTGTTGGGAAGCTTTAGTCAAATGGACAGTAATATAAAGTGTTTATGGTTTTCTGTATTAGAATTAAAATGTCTTGACCTATCTGATTCAACCTAGATCTCTGTCACTGTTTTTCATTTTAATGAGTAGAGAAAACTTTTGAAGATTTTTAGATTTTGATTTCTCTTTTATAGTGGAACCTCAGAGAATTTGAAAAATGTTCCTTACCTAAACATAACCATAATTTCGCAAGAATTTTATGCATATCCACGAAAGTATAGAGTACATTTAAAGTAGGATTTGGATTTTCAGTGGAAAATAATGAGATCTTTTCAGAATATTTTCAATTTTTAAGTCATAAACTTTAACTTCTCTACCTGCCCTTCCAAAATAATAAAGAACTGAACATATAAACAACTGCACCTGCTCTTTTCTTTTTACTGAAAGAATCTCTTCCATGATTCTGAAAAAAGCATTTGAAACAAATCATCCCATAGTTATTTGATTTTACTATGTTTATTGTTTTCATTTTAATATGAGTTCTTAAAATAAGTAAGTCATTTCACTTTACTATCTTACTTTCTACCAGTCTGTTCCAGGGCTAATTGTATAATTCAAAAGAAAATGACAAGTATAAGAAAAATTTTATGTAAGTGAAGATTGTTAACAAATCTTAGGTCATAAAACTGCTTTAAAAAATAAAACTGCTTTTATTCTTAATGTACTTCACCTTTTATACCCAGAAATCTTACTCTTTAAAAATATACTTTGACTAAGATAAAAAGAAGAACTAATAGAGGAAGAAAGAAGTTATAATTTTCAAATAAATAGTATATGCTCTGCAAATGCAACTTAAATTTGTTTGAATTCTTAATACTTGGACTAGAAAATGTTTTGTATACACAGTATATATGTACTACATATATGAACTATGTATTATAATATAGGTGCAGTATAAAAAAAGTAGGAACATAGCCCAAACCAAGGAAGTAATGAACAAAATTTGGAATCTCTCAATCAAATAATACAGCCATAACCATTGCTTAAATTAAGTAAGATATTGTTATACATAAAGACCTAAAAAAGATGGGAAAGATTCCGTGGTACCCTCTATCAGCACAGGACCCCAACAGCATGTGAACTGGACAACATCAAACATATTGAAAGTTAGTTTTTCAAGTTTCCCCCTCCTCTGCCCAGTTGTCTTGATGTTTGCAAGTTTGAGTTCTAAGACATTTCACTAGCTGTTCAGTGAATATGATATATAGATAAATGCATATTTTATTTTATTTTTTAAATGTGTTCCGTTTGTGTATTTGGTATAGGGTCTCACTACACAGATTGGACTCATGGTAATCCTCCTGTTTTCAGCCTCCACAGAGCTGGGAGAGTGCCACCATGCCTGGACTTGGTCACTGGCTGAACACACCCCCGGAGTGGGCCAGGTGTGATACGCAGGACCAGGTATTAAACCCTGGTTCCTGTGCTTGCTAAAGCAGGTGCTTAGTCCACTGAGCTATCTTGCCAGCCCAATAAATTCGTATTTTAAACAAAGATATTTCCAGATAAAATACAAGAAAACTTTCTCTGAAATTTTCCATGCGTCTAGATAACAAATAAATTAGACTACATATCACTGATAAGAAATGCTTATTTCCCATAAGCTTGCATGCAGGCATACACAAAGCCCGACTCCATTTTTCTCTTGCTTATTTTTTTAGATCTGGGCCTCACGGTTTATTGTAATCAGTGATATATTACTAAGAGAGAAAAGAAATTATATTGTGCCACTTACCCGTATGTTCCTTGCTATAGCTGGAAAACAACATATTCTTTTTTTCGGTGTAGACCATCTATTATTTTTTAATAAAACAAAGTTTAGGTCAGTAGAAAATAATTTGAATCAAAGAACTGTACATTTTTTCTTCCCACATCTTACTTTGAATTAGGAAATGACATTGCAATCCGTTTCACTACAAGTAAAATATTACAAAATATTTGCATGAAAATATTTTAAATAGCTCAAACACAAAAAGATAAAACTGTTTTTGAGAAATCTCTATTTCAGGGCCCACAGCACACAAGAAGAGAGTCAAAATGTGCAAGTAGGATGAATCTGGTCACAAGTCTCCATAAACTTGGAGAGGGGGAAGCAATGAGATGAAAACAGTGGTGAGAAGAGAACAGATGTTAGCAGCGCTGCTTTAGTGACCGCTCCTCCGGATGAAATACCCTCTCTCAGGTGCAGGAAATTCCAAACAAGGTTAGGCTCCAAATATTCCTCAAACTGAAACTAGAACACACCCTGACAGCGGAAGTGGCCTTTTTACCTAAGTGTTATTACTCGTGTCTGGCTCCATGAGCTGTTGAAACATGAGCCTGTTTTGCCCTCAACAGCTGTCACTGCGGTCCTTCCATCTCCTTCATGAAATCTTCATAGACATCATCCTTAGTTTATACTGATACAGGAACACAAGGGCCAAATTTTGGAGCTGCTTTGGCAAGAGGCACAGCAGAATCATCCTCTGGCTTTCTTTGGGGAACAGCTGAGGCCCCTTTATGCTCCCAATGTACCCTCAGCGCAGGGGGCACAAATTGAGTAATCTCCGCCTTGGGATTAGTGGTCTGTGGCTTGTGTTGCTTCTGTGACTGCTTCTCTGCTTTGGAATCCTTGGAATCCTCCTCATCATCCTCTGAAATTCCTCCCCTTCTCGACCCTCCTCAGGGATTTCCTGACCCTCCCAGCATCATGGATTCCAGAGGTGTCAGCTCCTTCATGTTCTTCTTGATTTCCCAGGCATATCTGCAAACCACACACTCAGACCTGCCTTCTTTTCCCTGGTATTATCTCGCTCATTATTGTCATGGTACATAAACTTGTCCATGTCACAATCTCCATTTGACCTGTCTGTGCCACTGTCATCAGTGCTGTCATCATGCTTGTCCGGATCCACGTCCTCAGGGTAGCCGTCATCTTCACTGGTGCTGGAAACACCATCATCATGACCACGCTGCACAAGAGCAGGACTATATAACATGTCTTCATCTCACCTGCAAGGAGGAAGATCAAGAGCAAAGTCCACTTTACAGCCACACATCTGCAAGACTTGGGAGTTGGTGGGCCAGGTAGAGGATCTGGATGGAGGTTTCCTGCCAGGGACAAACACGGAGCACCATGTCCAAGAAGAGGGAAGATAGAATCTGCTTGAGTTGAAGGCCCATAGGCTGAGGTCTTCTTTAGGATGGAGGGTGGCTGGGTACCAGGAAGTGGCATGTCCTAGACTGAGATGTTGGAAGGAGGATGCGGCACTTCCGGCACAAGAATACTCTCGGCTTCTACATGCCGAGCATTCCTGACAGCATCAAAGCACTGGCTGAGTTGAGCCCTTTGCTCTTCATACTCTACTTCTAGCTGTCTCAGTTCTCTATAAATACCCAGATTCTCTTTTGCATAAAGTCGTAGGATATGACTTTATTCAAAGGTTTCCTGAAACTTTTTACATTTATCTTTTAATACTTTCTCATTTAACTATGGTTGTTGTACTCGGTTAAACTTTATTTCATCCAGTTTCTCCATGTCCTGGATAATCTGTTTGGGATCTTTCATCTTCAAAACTGCAGCTCAAACCGTGATGCGCTCTTTTTTTGTTCTTCAATTCTCTCTCCTAGGCTTCCTTTCGAGCTTGGTCCATATGGTTCATAAATTTTCCACTCTTGGTGGAACATATTTATCTCTGCCCCATATTGACAATCTATAATGGTTCACTTTTTTTTTTTTTTTTTTTTTTGTAGAACCAGGGATTGAACTCAGGCCCTTGCGCTTGCCAGG
>NDGN011529571.1:258-22164 GCA_002564285.1 Tympanoctomys barrerae
CCTGTGCTTTGCTAAGCTTGTTCCAAGTAGGTGCTTTAGACCACTGCGCCATCTCGCCAGCCCCAATAGGCGCTGCTCTCTTCTCCCTCCCTCTTTATTTCTTTCCGGGGTTGTGCCCAAGACCTTCCCCCTGCGCTACAGCTCCAGTCCTTTAAAGAATGTTTTTATTTTGGGACAAGGTCTCCCTAAGTTGCCCAGACTGGACTTGGGATCCTCCTGCCTTAGCCTCCCAGAGTACTAGGATGACAGGCGCGTGCTACCCAGGGCCCCTTTTCATTTTTTTATAGACATCTACTGAGTAATGGTGAGGGGAGGAGGTGAGGGAGACTCCTGGGGAAGCCTGCTCAGTGCAGTCCTTTCCTCGGAGGCGAGGCAACAAACGGACAACAGCCAGAACCTCACCCTGCCAGCGCCATCCTCACTGCAAGCCAGGTCGGTCTTGGTGTCGTGCCGCGTGTTTCCAGAAGAGGGCAGCACAAACCGGAGCATCGGTCCCAGCCCGGGCACCGGCCGCCTCCCAGGATCCCCAGAGGCCAGAGGACGAGGGCCGGTCTTCGGGTCGGCCTAATTTAACAGGCACAACCCACTGCATCGTTTTTGCAACCCAAAGTGGCCGGCGCTGGGCTTGCTGGCGCGGAGGGCTCAGACTCGCCAGTCTCCTGTCCGCCGGGCTTTGGGCAGGGGGTGTTGGCAGCCTGAGGCCCCGGGTGGAGGACGCAGCGGGCAGCGACTGCATTTGGTCTCGTGCTCCGGCCTCGCCTTTCCTGGGCGAGGCGGCTCGGGGCGGAGGAGCCGACGCCGGGCCCGCTGCTTCTCGGAGCACCGAGCATGGGACGACCTCTTCGGCACTGCTACCGGATTGAGATCCAGCCACGGGGACTCAGCGGCTCAATTTCTAAAATAAAATCCTGAAAAGAGATCCGAGCTAAGCTCAAGAGAGTTCTCCGTTCTAACAGGCCAAGCATGGTGCTGCCGTGACCCCACCCGACCCCCGCAGGGCAGCAGGACGGGACCCATCTCTGCTCCCCGGGGGCGGCGGCCTGGTCGAGAGAGAGGCGGGCCGGCGCCCACCAGCCCGCGATTCCCAGCTCTGGCGTAAATCAAGCGGGAGACCCTGAGCTCTGGCACCCGGGCGCCGCGGGCAGGAGAGCGCCCGGGCCTCAGGGTTTCCCGCGCCTTGGGGTATAGACGGGGGAAAACCGAGGTCCCCGCAGATGAGTCGTGGAGACGAGCAGAGTCTCACACCCAGGGCCGAGGTGGAGCCCGGTGGTCCCCCGGCCCCCGCTCCGGGCCGCGTCCCCCAAGAGCGGCAAGGGCACACCTGCTTTCCCCTCGTCGCCCGCGCAAACGGCGGAGGTAGTCGTGCTCCCGGCTGGGGGCGCCCTCGGGCTCCCCTGGCCGCAGCACGGAGCCCCCCACCTGTCTCTGCTGCGGCAGCCAGTTTCCCCCGGGCCCTCGCCCCTTGTCTTCCTGGCGGTCCCCCTCTCCCGGGCATTGGCGCGCGGGTCTCGTTGGCCGGTCCTGCCGCACCCGGGGGCTCCGTCTGCAGATGGCGCCTTGGAGGCCAGAAGTGCGCTGGGGCCGGAAGGGGGTCCTCTTCGTGCCGGGTACGCCGCGCTTGCGAGTGCGGGCGTTTCCGCTCTGAGGTCCCCGCCCGCTCCCGGCTTCAGAGGGGTGCGGTTCTGGGAGCCGGGGGCCCGAGCGTGGCTCCGTCTCGGCCTCGTGGGGTCGCCTTGCCTGCCGCAGGTGCAGCGGCCAGGCCCGCACCGCCTCCTGCTCCCGGCGCCATGGCCGCGGGGACCCCCGCCCCTCTTCACGCTCCGCTACCCGCGTCCTGCACTCCGCATCCCAGCCACAGTGGCTGGAATCCTCAGGGCCGGCGTCCCCTTAAGCACCGCTGCCTGGTGCCCACTGCATCCCGCCCCGCCCCTGCACCCTGCAACATGCACCCCTCCCCCACCTGCACCCCCTCCCCCATCTGCACCCCTCCTCCACCTGCACCCCGCAACCTGCTCCCCAGCCGGGTCCCCTGCCCCGCCCCCGCAAGCCCCGCCCGCCCGCGCGCCCCAGCGGCCGCTGAAGTTGTGCACCGCGGGGGGGCCCCCTTCCTGCCCCCGCCGGCGCCGGGCCCGGCCGCCTTGACTTCCCCCGCGCCCCGCTTGGCTCGACGCTGGCTTTGCGCGGCTGCAGGCGGGCGGGGGCCGCCATGGGCAACGCGGCCGGCAGTGCCGAGCCCCCCGTGGGCCCCGCCGCGCCCCGCGCCCGGCAGCCGATGCCCGCGGCCGGGGAGCTGGAGGAGCGGTTCTCGCGCGCACTGGTGAGTTGGGGGGGGGGCGGTGCGGTCCCCAACTTCCAGCGGCGATCGGGCAGGGTACGGGCCGCTGATGGAGCGGGATGTCGCGTGCGGGGCCCTCTGTCCCTCCTCGTACTAAGGGTTGATGCTGGCAAAGGCAGCCGGATTGGGTCCCTGCACTTGAACCCACCGCTGCGCTGCCACTGTCGCCTGGTGGGAGCTGGAGTCCCGAGTCTAGGCCATGGGAGGGCGTCTGTAGCAGTTGGCTGGGTCTGGAGGTCGTCGGGTCCCCAGGCGGGAGCATGGGGCTCCTTGTACTTCTCTCCGTGGCCTTCTCTGGGCCAGCTGGCTGCCCTGTGCATTCTCTGCCTTCTCTGGCTGGACATGGGTGGTGGCAATGAGGGCGGGCTGTCCCCAGGCTGCATGGAGGGGCCAGAGTGAGGACCTCAGGGACATAGGCAGGACGACCCTAAACCCGCATTTTCCTTCCCACTGCTGTTTGCTGGGTCCCTGCATGGTCCCACAGGGCGGTGTCATCCGTTCCTGGGACTGTGACTCCTGCCCCTCCAGGAAATGAGGCTGTGGCTGGAATGCTGGGGGGGGGGGCGCTCCTTGCACTTGGCTGCTGCGGGGACCCTCTCCACCAGCCCCTCTGTCACCTCCCCAGGCCAAGCCTCGGCACCCCGGCTGGCCACATGGAGAGCCGTCCCAGGGCTCCAGCAGCCCAGCTGGGGCATGGTCTGCTCCTGTGTGGCCATGGATAGGAGGTAGGCTTTGGGGTGAGGTCCAGGCTGCCCCCTTTATGCTCATGGCTGAGGAACAGCCCTGTGAACGATTCAGATGGTGGAAAATCCAGAAGTCAGGTCCTGCTGTGCTGCTAGTGTTAGGACGTGACTGGCTCAGCCGGCTGTGGGAGGCTGAGAGGGACGTCAGGGGTGCTTCCCAAAGAGAGGGATGTAGGTGGACAGCAGCACTCTGCACCTCTCAAGTCCCCAGGGCGCAGCCTGGGCCACCTCTCTGAGGGCCTGGCTCTCCCCACCCACTCACACAAGGTGGCAGCCTGCCCTCTGCCCTGGCACCTGGAGCTCCATGTGAGCCCACCTGCAGCTGCACTGATTCTGTACTTCCTGGGGGTATAAGGAGAGTGGAACTTCAGATTGCTTAGGGGCCCCACCCTTGGGGATCCCCAAGCCTGATGGGAGAAGTGTGGTGCTAGTCTTGGGGTCCTATCACCCCAAGTAACTCTTTTCTGCCTGGTAGAACAGCACCCCAGCACCCAGAATGCCCCCTTCTTCTGTGGGGAGTGCTCCTCCAATGTAGGAGCTATGGTGGGACACCCTCTTTCCAAGAAGGGTGCCCTGCTTCAAGGGGGTGGGAGAAAAGAAGGTTGAGAGGGTGTGAGGCTACTGGTTTGACAACCTTGTGGAGGGACCGCTGGCTGCCGGGGACAGGGACACTGCTGGGAGCCCTGTCAGCTGGCCCATCTCTCTCCTCTCCTATGCCCTGGCCCAGGCTGGGCAGTGTCCAGACCGGCCTGCTTCCCTCGGGACTAGGGTACACCTCTTTGGCTGCCTAGGTACAGCTGGGTATAGACTAGCACCCCTAGTCTGCTGAGGCAAGGGAGTCCCAGGGTGATGTCCTTGAAGGGCCTGAGCTGTCACAGGGAGAGAGGGCACCCTCCTATTTGTGTTCCTAGCCAGGTACTGTGGGAGTCAGGTGTGGCCCTGGTGTCCTGTCCTCATCTCTGGGGCCAGGTGACAGCAGGAGAGGTGAGGTTGCCTTTGGGCCTGCCTGCAGCAGATGTGGCTCCATGGGCAGCTCCTTTCTGGGGTGAGGTAGGTGGAGTTGGGGTGCCCCTCGTAAAGGGTGGCAGTGGTTTAGACCCTGAAGTCAGATGCTGGGCTGCACAGAGGTGGAGCCAGGGATGTGCTGGGCATGATTCACAGGGACATATGGGGCAGCTGGCAGTGGGCGAGTCGATGAGCAGGAGCAGGTGGGGCCGCAGCCTGGGCCACTTCTGCATCTTTGCCAGGAACACGGCGTTCTGGAAGGTGCTTTGGGCCCCCTGTCTTGGAGGGGCCGGGTTGCTCAGAGGCTCAGATGGGCTTTGGATTGGGGGGCTCAGGCTTTTGGGGCTAAGTTTCTTTGCCATTTAATGCCACTGTGGCCTTGAGCAAGTTACTTCACCGGTCTGAGCCTTCACCTTGTTCCCAGTGGAAGACAGTACTGAGGGACAGACTGCCTCAGGGGAGTGGCTAGAGATTCTTGGGGTGAGCAGCTTAGTGCCTCCTGTAGACCAAGCAGCAGCAGAGCTCTCCACTGCAAGAAAGGGGAGCTGACCTGTCCCTGTCTGTCTTGGGGTCCCTGGCTCACCCATCCTCACCTCTCCTGAGACCCCCAGGTTGGCCCTGAAGCTCCAGGAGCCCCCAGATCTATATCCACTGTGCAGGTCAGCCACAGGGAGGCCTCAGCCTGTGCTGCCTGGCTGCCGGAAACCACGGAGATCGGGCCACCTCTCAGGAGGGTGGGGCGCAGTGGCTAACGGCAGCCGTGTGCACATGTGGGGGTGGGGAGCCTCCACTTCCCCTTGACACAGGGTGTGTTGGGGGGGGGTTCCCCAGTGAGTAAGAGCTCAGTGTGGGTAACAACAGGAAGTGTAGGGTGTTGGTGGCAGGAAGTGGTGCTGGCTGGTCCTGGTTCCTCAGATGGGGGCCCTGGGGCTGGACTTTGCAGAAGACCCTCACTTTCCACTGTCCTGCTACCCTTTCTTCTGAGGAAGGTGGGCAAGTGAATTGCCCTCCCCATGCCTCAGTTTCCCCTTTAGGAAGCGGGGATGTAATGGCATTTATGTGGTATGCTTGTCATAAAGGCGTTAATGCACATCAAGTGCTGGTGTGGGCCCAGCCCGGAGGAGGGTTGGGCGCACTGATTACTGTCCTTCTTGTCCTCTTGCCAGCCTGCCTGGTGGCTTGGCTCCCACCCTCCCTGCTCTAGGCCCCGCGGTGGAGTTCTTACCCCTGCCTCAGGCAGGGTCACCCCATGGCCGTCTTTGACCCTGGGGCTGCTCGTAGAGCTTCAAGAAGGGTGCATGGGAAGTAATTGCTTCTGGAGACTCTCCAAGGGCGAGAGCCAAGCTTGGAACTCCTTCGTGGTGGGGGGCTGGAAGCCATGGGACCTCCAGACACTGGGATTGGGGTCCAGTTGGCAGGACTGCACCCCATGGAAAGGGGGGCTGCTGCCTTGGGATGCAGATTCTGCTGAGATTGAAAGTGAAACTGCAGGGTGTGGTTCCGTCCAGATGTGGCCTCAGGAGAGAAGAGGGCGGCATCTGGGCCGGGCTCAGCATGGGACCTGGAGGCTGGTCCCTCCTTGCGCTCAGCGTGGGACTTGGAGGCTGCGTCCCTCCTTGCGCTCAGCGTGGGACCTGGAGGCTGGTCCCTCTTTGCGCTCAGAAGGTGGGGCAGGGAGCGAGACCATTGTCCTGAATGTTGTGATAGGAAGGTTTAGGGCTCAGCTCCGTTTCTTAGCCTTGCCCCAGAAGGTGGATCCCACTTGTGGGGTGCAGAGCAGCAGGGGTCAAGGGGCTGTTTTCATTGGCCAAGCCATGGAAGGGCATCTGTCTCACCTGTTTGCACGTATTTTCCCAAGCACTGCCTTCGGTCCTCTGTGGGCTTCTCATGAGATCCAGCTTCTTATGCTGGCTCACAGGAGGACGTCATCTTGTCCTACCACAGCTCCCTGGTGTCCCAGGCCCTGGGAGGCTGAGACAGGCTTGGTGCCCGTTTCAGACACTGAGGTGAGGTGGGCCGGGGCCTGGAGCTTCGCACCCTGCTCCAGCTCCTCCGTGTCACAACTGCCCCCAAGAAGGCAGAGCCCTGACTGCCTGCCCTTTCTGTCTCATGGTGCTGTGTCCACGCTGAGGGCCCCAGCTTGGGTTCTGCTCTTGATTTCTGCCTCACCCCAGTGACAAGTGGCACCTGCCACCCCCTCTCCCTGAAGTGCCCATCAACTTGGTGGGCACAGCCACAGTCAGGGAGCAGCTGCTAATTAGTGCTGTGCGCTGTCAGAGTTATTTCTGATTTCGGAGCCTAAATTTAGCGCGTCTGGCAGGCTGGCACGTGAGCCCGGGCCGAGGAGGCTCAGGTGGACCCCTAGCCCTATCTGCTGGGGGCAGGCGTGCCAGGCCCCTGGGGGTTGCTGTGGGCAGGGCTGGATGTGGTTCCCCCCGGTCTTGTAACTTTGGCTAGCTGCTGAAGCAACCTGCACCGGCTGTGTGGGGTGGCATAATGGCTGATGGTGCCAACAACGGCCACGAGGGTGGCAGGTGTCCAGCAGCTCCTGGCACAGTACGCACCAGGGGAGCTGCTTCCTTGATCGCTGGGGACATAGTTGTGACCAGAAGGGCCCCTGGCCCAGCCCAGAGCCCAAGGAGCATCAAGCGGGTGAGAGCTGCAATGGGTCTCCCTCCAGAAGCGGCTGCCCGAAGGCTCAGGCTCTGGGCTCTGCCCGCTCCCAGCCTGGCTCTCCATGCTGGCAATGGCTCCGCACCCTGGTCTCTCCTCAGCACACTTCCTTCTTCACCTGGGCCTCTCTGCACCTCTGCAGGTTGGCGACGGCTCAGTGGGGACAGGAGAGGCAAGTCCTCCAGGGCAAAGCACCCACCCCTGGTGCCTGTGGGGTGCTGGACAGAGTTGTGTGTGTTTTCTCCACCCAGCTCACTTTCACAATGGGAGACATGGATGATGAGTCCTTGCTCATCTGGCTGGGAGTTGGTGGGGGGCATTGTCACTTCTGGAGTGGCCTGACCAGAAGCTTAGGCAAGAAGGGCTGGGACAGCAGCTTCCTGTTTTCTGAGCTGGCTCCAGCAGTGATTTGAGGGTGAGGTCTGGTCAGAGCCCCAGATCTGCTCCAGCACCTAGTGAGAGGAGGCAGGGTGGCTGAGGCGTTGTGGGGTGGTGCAGTCCCTCACCCTCCAGGGCCACTGGAGCTGGTGACAGCAGCCTCCTACCTCTGGGCTGGGGATCTGGTAGGGTTAGGGTGGTACCTCTCAGGGCAAGAGCTATATTTGGGGGCCTCAGTAAATCTGGAGTTGACTGAACTGGGGTGACCTGGCCTTGGATCTGTGTCTGTTGGGAGACCTGCTGAGCCTGAAGTCTTGAGTGCTGGTGACACCTGCTTGATTCCCCAGCACTGGGCTCACCTGACACCTGCCCTGTGGCCGTGGGGATGCTGTGGCCCTAGGTGGAGCTCCAGACCCAGCCCAGCTCCTGAGGGATCCTGTCTGGGCCACAGCGGCACGGAGGTTTCCAGTCTCTGCGTCGGGGATACCCATGTGCAGCTCCAGCCCCCACCCAACCACCTCAGTTCTTTTTTTTGGCAGAACCGGGGATTGAACTCAGGCCCTTGTGCTTGCCAAGGAAGCGCTTATTCTACTGAGCCATCTCCCTGCATCACCTCAGTTCTTGAAGAGACAGGAGGGAGAGGCTGGGAGGATGGAGAAGGCTGTGTGCCCTGCTTGGGAGAGTTTTTCCCCTGTTGTCCATGTATACTTGGTGTCTGGTGGTGCCTGGGAATTTGGGATTGGCCAGTGAGGGCTCCCATCAGTTCTCTCCTGGATCTTGGCAGAACTGATGCCCCCATATTGAAGATGGGGATCTCGGAGCCAGAGGGGCCTGGGGCCCCAGGTAATGTGAACATCTGCCTCATGCCAGATGTAGGGTGACACAGCCTGTGGGATTTGGATTCATCCCTGGGTCCCTTCCTAGCTGCCGAGGTTGGGGGAAGATGCCATGTTCTTGTTTTTCTCTGGGTTGTCTGCTTCTCTCCCATGATATTTGGCAGTAGTGGCCCTGAGATGCCCAGCCTTCCCCGTGGTGCTGGAGCCCCAGGCTCAGGGTCCCCACTTTGACCCCCAGAACTGCATGAACCTGCCCCCGGACAAGGTGCAGCTGCTAAACCAGTATGATGACGAGAAGAAGTGGGAACTTGTCTGTGACCAGGTGCGTGCTATGGAAGCCATGCTGAGCAGGCGGGTGCTAGCAGAAGGGGCTTTGCCTGGCCACTGTCTCCCCACCTGTGTGTCGGAGCAGGATGGGTCCAGGGCTGGGCAGGGGCATCCTTCCTGATGCCACCCTGGGCCAGGTGGGGCTGGTAGGACAGCTTAGGCTAGGAGTGGGAGAGAGGAACCCTGGCCTTTCCAGTGGGATCAGGAAGGGGCAGTCCAGCAGCAGTCCAGGGCCAGCTAGAGGAGACCCTGATTCTGGAGACTTCCAGGCCCTGTGTCCACCTGGCTGACCCTGCTGCCCATGTGTGCCGGAAAGATGGTGCACAGAGGTGGGGGAAGGTGGCCGCAGTGAGTTCCATGGCAGCAGGCAGAGTAGGCCTCCCAGGAGACGGGTGGAGCTTCGGCTAATGGAAGGCATGGGATGCGCTGGCTGGGCAGCGGCCAGGGAAGAGGCTCAGGCTGTAGGAGGCTAAGGCAGGAGAGGATCCAGGGCGGGGTCTGGGAGCTGGGAGAGGGCCTCCATGTCCACTGCATGGGGAGCAGGAGGCTGGAGCAGTACTGGGAAGGGGCTCAGCCTGTGGGCAGCTGCCCTTCCCTCCTTCCCTGGTTGGTCCAGGTAGGGTGAGGAGAGGGTGTCACCTGCTGGTTGGTCTGAGCCGCCCCCCCCCACCCAGCAACTGTGGTGGTACCACCAACCCTCCGGTTCCACCCCGGGCAGGTCAGGGACTTGGCGTCCAGGGTCACAGGGCAGTGGCTAGAACCGGGCTAGGGTCTTCTCCGCTGGGCAGGGGGACTGGCCCCTGGTGCTCAGAGGCAGTTTAAGACTGCCCAAAGCCCCCGTGAGAGCAGAAGGGACCTCAGCGGGGGCTGGTCTTCCCCCCAGGGCAGCTCTGCCTGGCTTCCTGCCCACCTGTCCACCTCCCCAGGAGCGGTTCCAAGTCAAGAACCCCCCTGAAGCCTACATCCAGAAGCTGAAGAGCTACCTCGATGTTGGGGGGGTCAGCCGTAAGGTCGCGGCAGACTGGATGTCCAACCTGGGGGTACTTCTCTCCCTTTATCTGGGCCTCTCCACGTCTCCTCAGGGCTCTGGCAGCTGGAGCTGTAACCGCTGGGGTAGACTGTGGGTGGGTGCCTGAGTGCGTGTGTGTGTGTGCTGTAGAGACCTGCGGGGGCCCTGGGTGTGCCTTTGAGAGTGTGCGTCTATATCCATGAATACGTGTGTGCTCTGTGTGTCTGTTTATGAATGTTAAGTGTGTGTGGGCCTGGGATGTCTGTGTGCATGTGTGTGCACCCCATGTGTCTACATGGTGTGTGTTTGTGTCCTCCCTGTCTGTGTGTAGATGCCGTGCCCTGGAGCACATGCCACTGGCATCCAGTTGGGTGTGTGTGTGGAGGGTGAGAGGGAGTAGGGGTGGGAAAGGCCACCTGTGGGAGTGAGGATGCTGGCTGTGGCCCTAGGATTTGGAGGGCCTGTGGAGGCTGGCCCTGCCCACAGGCTCCCTGTTCCCTCCCCAGTTTAGGAGGCGTGGCCAGGAGTCCACGCAGGTGCTTCGGGAGCTGGAGACCTCCCTGAGGACCAACCACATTGGGTGAGTGCAGGCTCCAACGTCCCGCAGGCTGTGGCCACTGGCACCCCCTCCTCTGCCCTGCATGCTCTGGCTGCCATGTCCCGCAGGCTAGCTCCATGGCACGGGGGCCCTGAGGTGGGCTGTGCTGGTGGCTTCCTCTGCCAACTCCCCTCTGGACTCAGGGTGCCTTGTCCTACAGATGGGTGCAAGAGTTCCTCAATGAGGAGAACCGTGGTCTGGACGTGCTCCTTGAGTACCTGGCCTTTGCCCAGTGCTCCGTCACGTAAGCCCCTCACCTCAGCCCCCATGCTCCCTGCAGCCCACATCCAGGGATCTCTGGCACAGCCCCCTGGTGCCGGCCTGTCCCTGATGGGCAGGACAGTGCCAGATCACAGCTCTTCTTGAATCAGGGCTCCGTCCCTTCAGTGCTGGCCCGTGAGCTTCCTGTGTCCTATGTCCAGGTATGACCTGGAGAGTGCAGACAGTGGGGAGAAGAACTCTGAGAAGGGCAAGCCCCTGGAGCAGTCAGTGGAGGACCTCAGCAAGGGGCTGCCCCCCTCTGTACCCAGGAGCCGCCACCTGACCGTCAAGTACGAGGCCCTGAGGCGCGGCGGGGGAGAGCAGAGTGGGATGGAGCTAAGGGCAGATGGGCTTGGGCGTCTTCGGGCTGGCGCTGGGGAGGGCCTGGAGCAAGGAGGAGCATGGGGTGGGTTCTCTGTGCCCACCTAACCCCCTCTTTTTTCCATGCGGCCTCCAGGTGCCCCCCTTCTCCCCGGTACGTAGCCCACTTGGGGGCAGGTGCATGCCTGGCAGGCTTCCTGGGTGGTGGGTTGGATGTGTTCAGTTGAACTCCAGGCCCTGCTGGGGTGGATGGTCTAGGCAGTGGAGGTGGCCCTTGAGCTCTGTGGACCCCAAGATCCAGCCCTGGCTCGTGTGTACGAACTTCCATGTTAGGCCCCAGCCTCTTACAATGTGGCTTATTATTCATGTTTTTGGATTTACCTGTATTAGATACAAGGCAGGTACTCCTTGCCTGGGGGCCACAGTCTAGGGAGGGGAGAATTCAGTACAGCAGGCTGGTGGCTCTGAGAAGGGAGGTGGCCATGGTCTGGGGATTTGGGATGGCCCACTGGATGGAGGCAAGGAAGGACATCCTCTGGGGAGGGGGCATCTGAGCTTCTCTGGGAGAGGGCTGCGTGGCAGGTGCAGGCCAGGTGTGAGGCAGGGGTCCCAGTTGGTTGGAAGCATGGTAGAACTGCTGAGGGAACTGGTGTGTGTAAGCCACGGCTGCAGGCTTGGAGAAAGTAAAAACAGCAAGTCCTTTTTCAGCTGAGAATAACTGAGGTGCTCATCGAGTACTTCCTAGGTGCTAGGTACTGCTCGGCTCAACGCAGTGACCTTCGTACGAAGGTGTTCCTCTTGCCATTCTTGTTGGAAACAGAGAGGTGAGGCACAGGAGGCTAAGCTGCTTCCTAGGAAGTGTGGAGCAGGGACCTTCAGGAACCTGGCCAGTGGCCTTCCCCTGGGCCCGCTGGCTGTGGGTGCCCCTGCTGGGCAGTCTTCAAGGCTGTGACCGGTGCCAGGGCCTCTGGGATACTGCTCCCTGGAGCCCCCATACCAGCAAGAAAGGCACCATACACTGTGGGCCATCCTAGGCTGAGATGCAAGGGCTGGGCCTAGGGCTGACCCTGTGCCCTCCCTGACCGTCCAGGCTGACCCCGGCGCACAGCAGGAAGGCACTGCGCAGCTCCCGCATAGTCAGCCAGAAAGATGATGTCCACGTCTGCATCATGTGTCTGCGCGCCATCATGAACTACCAGGTGGGTGGCAGATGCCCCTCCCAGCCCCCATTTTCCACCTGAAGCCAGGCCACTGGCAGGTTGGCTGGGTGGCTGCCCTTCTTGTGGGTTGATGAGCGGTGGAAGGGTGGCCTCAGGCTTTGCTCTCTGCCAGTCTTGACAGCTCCTGGCACTAGCTTGGAAATCAGAGTTAAAGAAGAATGGGGGGAGAGTCTGGTGGAGGCTGGATGGGAGGAACTTCCTGTGTGTGGGCACTGCTCACCTGCGCCCAGGTGCTGGGCACCGGATACTAGGTCCCTCTGACCTTGTCTCTGTCCGCAGTCTGGCTTTAGCCTTGTCATGAACCACCCTGCCTGTGTCAACGAGATCACGCTGAGCCTCAACAACAAGAGCCCCAGGTACAGTCCAAGCCCTCGGTTGTGTGGCCCTCCTAATCAGGGTGCTGCGCCAGCTGCACCCTGTAGTGCTGCCGGTTTCTAGCTCCCTGGCCTCTCTGTCCCCAGAACGAAGGCTCTGGTGCTGGAGCTCCTGGCGGCTGTGTGCCTGGTGCGCGGAGGGCACGACATCATCCTTGCGGCCTTCGACAACTTCAAGGAGGTACCACTCGTGGTCCTGCCCAGTCCAGAGGACGGGGGGCGAGGGGGGGAGTTCCATGTGGGCCAAGCCAAACTGGCCAAAGGCAAGGATGGGGTGGCAGAGGCTGGGCACACTCATTGCTTTAGTGAGCTTGCCAAGAGCTGCTGTGCATCAGACAGCATGGCAGGAAAGAAAGATCATATAGGAAATGAGAAAGAAGAGGATGCGTGAGGGCAGCCAGTTGCAGGGTGGTTAGTGCGGGGCTCACTGAGGAGGTGAGATCTGAGTAGTTTCCAGGAAGGCAGGGGCCAGGCTGGGGCTGTGAGGGCAAGGGCCCTGAAGCAGCGGTGTAGCAGAGATGTGAGCCCGGGGCTGGGGAGGGGCTGGGGAGTGCAGTGCGGGGAAGAACAATGTGTGCTGACCTAGCTGTGACCGCGCAGTAGCCTACGGAGGCACAGGGGTGGCCACTGTGTGGAAGCTCATGAGGATGTCCTGGGTCCTCTGAGCGTCGTGCCCCTCCTGCAGGTGTGTGGGGAACAGCATCGCTTTGAGAAGCTGATGGAGTATTTCCGCAGCGAGGACAGCAACATTGACTTTATGGTGAGCTGGGGGCACTGGGCTGGTGGCAGACGGGCTGGGCTGTATTGATGGGAGGCAAAACTGATGCAATGGAGAGGCACTGAGGGCCCTGGCCCAAGGACCAGCTGCTGTGTCCTGGCCCCAGGTGGCCTGCATGCAGTTCATCAACATTGTGGTGCACTCTGTGGAGAACATGAACTTCCGCGTCTTCCTGCAATACGAGTTCACAAACCTGGGCCTGGACCTGTACCTGGAGGTGAGCCCTGCACCCTCTCCCTGCCCTTTGCCTCCCCTGAGCCACTGCACAGTATGGCCTCAGAGCTGGAGGACCTGACTTCAAATCCTGGCTCTGCTGCTCCCAAATCCTGAAGGGC
Source organism: Tympanoctomys barrerae (assembly GCA_002564285.1). Lineage (NCBI taxonomy): Eukaryota > Metazoa > Chordata > Mammalia > Rodentia > Octodontidae > Tympanoctomys > Tympanoctomys barrerae. Next base: position 13,452 of record NDGN011529571.1, read on the forward strand.
TGGGTCGGGCTTCTCCTTGCAAGCTCAGTTTTTCTGTCTAATGGGAGACTCAGAGCTGAGGATGATTGACATGTGGAACAGCCCTGCCCTGACAGGACCCCAGCTCCCTGGCTACCGCGGACTTTGCCCGGTACATACCAGTGAGCTGGCTCACACTGGGGCTTTAGCTGAGATTCCCTGCCTTTAGGAGAGAGTTTTGGAAGCCAGGCTGACACTGGGGAAAGCAAGCAGGGCTTTTCACACAGTGGAAGTGTTGAAGCTGAGGCAGACTGCACTGAGGGTGCTTCACACAGCACAAGGCCATGTGTGGTGGTTTCCCTTTAGAAAGGGTCCAGGAGGGATGAATTGACACACAGAAGACTGGCAGTCGCCAGGGACTGAGGAGGAAGGGATGGGGTGTGCTACTGCTGGTGCAGGGTCCTTCAGGGGTGATGAGGACACTGTGGGATTTGACGTGGTGACAGCCACATGACCTTACAAATGACCAAACTGTGCTTTACTGTCCTGGGCTTTATGGCATTTAAATGATACCTCAATAAAAACGGAGAAGGCAGGCTGGGTTCAAGCTTCTTTCCCGGATGCCCACAAGGCTCACCCACTCTTGTTTCTGGGGACAGAGGCTCCGGCTCACAGAGAGCGACAAGCTGCGAGTGCAGATCCAGGCCTACCTGGACAACGTCTTCGATGTGAGCGCCCTTTTGGAGGACACGGAGACCAAGAACGCGGTGCTAGAGCACATGGAAGAGCTTCAGGAGCAGGCGGCGCTGGTGAGGAGCGATGGAGAGTATGGGGCTGCCCTGAACTCACCCCCGGGGGTTCCTGGGTGTGTCCCAGAGGTCAGTGTCCCCTGCGCACTGGGCCGTAGTGTCCCCAGTCCTCACTGGGGGAACGGACTGATGGATGATGTTCCAGCCCCCCATCTCCCTCCCACCTTATCTCCCGCGGTCCCCCCCACCCCTTCCCGGCTTAGCTCGCTTCCTGGCTAACGAGGGCGCTCCGGAGCCCTGTGCTCCAAACTGCCTGGCGCCGCCCCCGCTCACCCTGTGCCGGCGTTGCAGTTGACCGAGCGACTGCGGGACGCAGAGAATGAGTCCATGGCCAAGATTGCGGAACTGGAGAAACAACTGAGCCAGGCGCGCCGGGAGCTGGAGACACTGCGGGTGCGCGGGGCTAGGGAGGGGAGGGGAGGGAAGGGGAGGAAGGGGCGCATCACTGACCCATCCATCCTCGCGGCAGGAGCGTGTGGGAGACCCGACCCCCCCTGGCGATGGTGTACGGAACCTTGCGGACGCGACCCCGGTCCCGGCGCGACCCTCGGCACTGGAGTTGAAGCTGGGGGAGCTGGAGGCGCAGGGGCTGCTGCGGGTGTTGCGCGGGCCCGGGGACGCCGTTGCCATCGAGATCCTGCCGGTCGCCGCCACTGCTCAGGATGGGGACGCCGACACTCCGGCGGCGCGAGCCGGCTCCCCTCCTCGCCCAGGTGTATAGGCTCTGTCAAGGGTGGGGCGGCACAGAGGGAAACCTGGGGGTGGGGTCAGGACTCGGGATGGGATCTAGGGGCGTCGGGGAGACCCGGGACGGGATGGGGGTGGGACCTGGGACCTTCGGGGCTGAAAGAACTGGAGAGTGAACGCTCCGCATCCCAAAGACCTGCGGGTTTCGGGACCGGGATGGAGGCTGGGGGCGTCTTTTGGGGGTCGGGACCCAGGGAGGGCTCTAGGATCGTCTGCGAGGCTCGGGGCTCGGACCTGGCAGGGGTCTAGGGGTGTCTCTGGATGGGCGGCGCGGCAGCTGCGGGCTGCAGTGGGTGGTCCTGGCGCGCACGTGCAGGGCGGGGGAGGAGCCACGATCACTGGGATGTGACACCCCGCACCCTCCCCAGAGTCGTCACTGGGAGCTGTGCAGCCCCCGCCGGAAGCTCCGCCTCCCCAGGGCGGCCCGGAGTCCCCGCCCCCGCCCCCGCCGGCGCCTCCGCTCCCGGGAGACCCCGTGCCCCTGCCGGCTCCTCCGCTGCCAGGAGACCCCGTGCCCCCGCCGGCGCCTCCGTTGCCGGGAGACCCCGTGCCCCCGCCTGCGCCTCCGCCGCCTCTCGGGACCGTGGGGCAAGGTCCCCCTCCTCCACCGCCGCCTCCTGGAGGTCCCCCGGACGCCCCTGGCGGGCGGGGCTCAGAGACTAGCTTGGGTGAGTGGACCAAACGCCCTGCTCCCCGGGGCGTGTCCTACCTTGCTCCTAGGAGTCCCTGCCCTGCCGCGATTTACCCGCCCTTTCTCAGGCTTCAAGACCAAGAAGCCGATCCAAACCAAATTCCGGATGCCACTGCTGAACTGGGTGGCCCTGAAGCCCAACCAGATCACCGGTACTGTCTTCACCGAGCTCAACGACGAGAAGGTGTTGCAGGTGAGCGGCCGAGGTGAATCCTCGCGCGGGTCTCAGCTCGCGCGTCCCCTCTGCTGGGCCCTGGGCCCTGGGCCAGCGCAGCCCTCCGAAGGTTTGGAGGTAGAAGCTGGGTCCCTCTCCTCCCGCTGCTCTTTGTGCTGCTCTCCCCTCTCCTGGGAGAGTCCCGGAGTCCAGGTCACACAGGATGCTGGTTGGTCTGTGCCGGAGCCTGGACTCCGCCAAGAGGTCCAGGCCCAGTCTTGCCCACGTTCTTGCCGCAGGAGCTGGACATGAGTGACTTCGAGGAGCAGTTCAAGACCAAGTCGCAGGGCCCCAGCCTGGACATCAGCGCCCTCAGAGGCAGGGCCGCACAGAAGGGCCCAAGCCAGGCCACACTCATTGAGGCCAATCGGGCCAAGAACTTGGCTATCACCCTGCGCAAGGGCAACCTGGGTGCCGATCGCATCTGCCAGGCCATCGAGACGTAAGTGTCCCAGGTGCTCCGCTCCTTTCCAGACTGGGATGTTCCCCTTTTCTTGACTCCCTGCCCAGCTGAAGGCTTCCCAGCTGGGCACATGGTGCTGCATCTGTCTGAGCTTCAGAGTCCCTTCATCGCCAGAGGGGCAAGAGTGTGAGGCCTTCTCTCTGCCCACTCACAGGTATGATCTGCAAGCTCTTGGCCTGGACTTCCTGGAGCTGCTGACCCGCTTCCTGCCCACGGAGTATGAACGCAACCTCATTGCCCGCTTCGAGCGGGAGCAGCGGCCACTGGAGGAGCTGTCGGAGGAAGACCGCTTCATGCTCCGCTTCAGCCGCATCCCACGCTTGCCCGAGCGCATGGCCACGCTCACCTTCCTGGGCAGCTTTCCGGACACAGCCCAGCTGCTCATGCCGGTGCTCTGCGAGCAGCACTGGGGCCCTGTGGTGGGGTGGCTGGGTGGCCAGGGAGCGAGGGCTCCCACTCAACTCCCTCCCCCTTTCCCCAGCAATTGAACGCCATCATCGCAGCTTCCATGTCCGTCAGGTCCTCGGACAAACTCCGCCAGATTCTGGAGGTAAGTTCTCTGCAAGGACTCAGGCAGCGGCCACTGTGCCTGTCCTGGGGGTGGCAGGGACCAGGCCGTGCATGCCCAGGAAGTATCAGAGAGAAGGCTCCACTTCTGACACAGGAGCACCTGACACCGGGCCTGGCTAGCAGTGGTGCATCGGAGGAGGCTGGGAACAGTGCAGATGCTGGCGTTTGTTTACTGGAGCTAGAACTTAGGGATCTTTAAGCATGAACTACAGATTCAGTCCTTTTAAAATTTGCTTATTTTGAGACAGTCTTGGTAAATCCCTAACCTGCCCAGGCTGGGCTGTTACTCTCAATCCTCGTGCCTCAGCCTCCCAGAGCGCTGAGGTGACAGGGGAACACCAGTATCCTTGGTCAGAGGTGGCCATTAGAAAGGCAGGGACTTCACAGCTTGGGAGGGGACGTTAACTCAACTGGCAACAGGACAAAACCAGGGGTGCCAGGGTGCCAACCCCACATACCCTTGGGGCGCAGCACGTGTGTCAGGGCATGAGGGTCCACTGTGCACAGTGGGGATGAGGGGACAGGACTTGTTGCTCCGTGCACTTTCACGGCTCCTCCAGCTCTGGTGCCCGCTGATCTCACCCTGGCTCTCGCAGATCGTCCTGGCCTTTGGGAACTACATGAACAGCAGCAAGCGAGGGGCAGCCTATGGCTTTAGGCTGCAGAGCCTGGATGCGGTAAGGAGAGCCCTGGCCTGGGGAGGGGGTGGCCTTGGCCGGTGGCTGATACATTCCTCACCCAGCTGCTGGAGATGAAGTCCACGGACCGAAAGCAGACGCTGCTCCACTACTTGGTGAAGGTCATTGCCGAGAAGTATCCGCAGCTGTCAGGCTTCTACAGTGAGCTGCACTTCCTGGACAAGGCGGGCTCAGGTAGCAGATTCTGGTCTATGGTGGGTGTGGCTCAGTCCTGGGGCCTGGGGTGTCACGGATTGGGAGAAACAGGGAATCCCAGAGTGTCACTGGAAGGAGCGGCCTCCACCCCACGCTCTTCCCCCAGTGTCTCTGGACAGTGTCCTGGCTGATGTGCGCAGCCTGCAGCAGGGCTTGGAATTAGCACGGCGAGAATTCGTGCGGCAGGATGACTGTGTGGTGCTGAAGGAGTTCCTAAAGGCCAATTCGCCCACCATGGACAAGCTCCTGGCTGACAGCAAGACGGCCCAGGTGGGAGCTAGGCACGGGGAGCAGGAGATGGGGTGCAGCCATGTCTCGGGGAGCAGCAGGAGTTCAGGCCACCCTGCCGGGTGGTTGTGACAATCTATGTTCAGTGAGCACTGGGCAGCCAGGACCTGGGCAAGAGCTTGCTGGTAGCTGACCGCTGGGCTTGCAGGAGGCCTATGATGCCGTGGTGGAGTACTTCGGAGAGAACCCCAAAACCACATCTCCCTCCATGTTCTTCTCCCTTTTCTGCCGCTTCACCAAAGCCTACAAGGTGTGCGGGTATCTGAGGGTGGTGGTGCCCTGCCACTGGCCCTGGGCATGGGGTGCATGCAGGGGATTGGGAGAGGCAGGGTGTTCCCCTTATCAGGCGACCCCACCCCTAGGGAGCAGAGCAGGAGGTGGAGCAGTGGAAGAAGGCAGCAGCTGCCCAGGAGGTGGGCGTGGACACCTCCTGTCCGGGAGAGCCCCCTGTGCCCAAGGTAGGCAGCTAGGGCATGCAGCACCTGACCTGGCGCTTAGGGCATGCAGCACCCTCACTGCCCTCACTTCTGGGGGCAGCTGGGACAGGACTCCCAGGGGAGGGCCAGATGGGTGGGGTGCTGATCCGGGAGCCCGCCCCAAGTCTCCACACAGGGCACGGCGCCAGCAGATGGACCTCATCTCAGAGCTAAAGCGGAAGCAGCAGAAGGAGCCGCTCATCTATGAGAGCGACCGCGACGGCGCCATCGAGGACATCCTCACAGGTAGGGCCTGGGGCCATCCCAGCCTCTGGTGCGGGGCTGCGCTCCCTTCGCAGGGCTCTGACTCACTGCCTCCTACTTCCAGCTGCTTTTCTGTCCTTATTTCTGTCTGTGCTTCATGCCTTAGTGCTCAAGACGGTGCCCTTCACGGCCCGCACGGGCAAGCGGACGTCCAGGCTCCTCTGTGAGGGCAGCCTGGGGGAGGAGCTGCCCCTGTAGCCCAGGTACCTGCTGGCCTGGGAGCAGAATCTGTTATTGTCCTGGCCAGCATGTGCTGGACACACCAGGCTGGCCAACACCACCATGGTGGCCTCCCAAGTGCATGCAGCCTGGTCCTGGGGCGTGGCCCGGTGCCTCTCCGAGCCACCCCTGAGCTTGTCTTCCCTGCTTCAGATCTACGGAACCAGCCCTACATCCGTGCAGACACGGGTCGCCGCAGTGCCCGCCGGCGCCCCATAGCACCACCCCTGCAAGTCACCACAGACCTGGCCTTGTAGCCTGGTGGCAGGTGTATGCTGGGGGCTGGGGTTTCAAGGATGGCTGTGACCCCAGACATTGCTCCAAGAACCTAGACAGCCATACTTGGTGAGAGCCTGGCTTGTGACCTGTGGGGCCACTGTGATGGCCTGGGCCTCAGCCCCAGGACTCTCCCTGAGCCTTATTTTTGTATGAGAGCAATAAAGATGTTTGCAGAAGATGCGCGTTGGCCCCTGCCTGCCCTTCCTCATTCCCCTTGACCCCTGCTCCTGCCCAGCTCCCTGGTGGCCTCCCTCTGCACAACTGTCCCATTTCCTGGGTTTTACTCCCACTTGGCCCGCCCACTGGTGCCGCCCCATCTGGGGCGCCGCCTCTGCACCATCTGTTTGGCTCTCATCTCAGCCTCTGTCCTCAGTGCTGAGGTGGGAAGGGTGGAGCCGGGTGAGCGCAGGGAGCCTGCCAGGGTGGCTGCTTCTCCTCTCATGGATCTCATGTTTGGCTCGAGAGTGTGACCAAGAATGCAGAGTTCCGGTGTGCAGGCTGTTAAGGTCCTGGAGTGGAAGGAGGTGTGCCCCAACCCTTCTGAGGAGCACGTGGAGAACAATCCCTGGCCAGGCAGCAGCTTGAACAACATCCAAGCACAGGGTCTGTAGGCTGCAGATCACACATGCTGGGGACATGCTCTTGCACTGGCCCTGCCCATCACAAGCACAGTGTAAACATCCGGGGAGCCCCTAATGTGGAGGACTCTGTAACCAGGGAGCTGTGGGAAGGGGTGCTCAGGGTGCCTGCCCCTGAGGAAGGCTGCCCTTTCACACCTCAGGGCTTTGTAGGTTGCAGAACCTTTAGCTGCTGGGGTAGTGAGTGGAGCCTGTGACGGGGGGCTCACTCAGGGAGGATGCACTCAACAGTCGTGTTCTGGGTCTATGAGATAGGGGTGCCCATGAGGGCAGACTTTGTGAAAGAGGAAGCTTTAAAAAAGTAGGGCATCTGTCATTCCAGCTACTGGGAAGGCTGAGACAGGAGGCTTGTAAATCTAGGTCATCTTCAACAATTTAGACCTTTTTAAAAAATAAAAAGGGCTGGGGATGCTGTGCAGTGGGGGGCCCTTGCCTCTCCTGTGGCCCTGGGTTCCATCCAGTATGGCAGGCAAAAAACACCATGGCTTTCGTGGGCATCAGGATGGTGCCTGGAGGTGGGGAAGATGCAGGGAGGGGTGGGAACCTGGCTCAGTGTCACCCGCACTGGTGGAGCAGTTAGAAGCCTGTGTTTTGCAGGGCACTTCCTGCTGCCTATGCCCACAGTTTGTGGACCTGGAGGCTGAGGTAGATGGGCCATGGTAAAAGATGAGCCCCACGTGGGACCTGGGAACCTGCCTGCTGCAGCCCCAGCCCAGCACCGGCATCCAGTCCCAAACGCTGCTCTGAGCTCCTGGCCTGGTGGTCATGGGGCCCGGGAGCTGCTGGTCATTGTAGGCAGTGACAGCTTAGTAGGCTCTGACGCTGTCAGGACATGTTCTCTGGGGAGTGGTAACCCCTCTGCCCATGTGTGGTGTGCCTGGGAATGGGTTCTGTCCTCCCTTTCCCCTCTTCCATCCTGTCCATGTATCTGCCCTCTAAACACCTTTGTTCACCCTTCACTCTGGAGCGGTAGCTATACTTCCTGGTATTCACCCATCTGAGGGGAGGTGTGAATCTGCACAAGAACCTGTGCCAAGTGGCCGGTGAGATACCTCATCAGACTAAAGCACCTGCTTGGGGAAGCGTAGGCAAGCACAGGGACCGCGGATAGATCCCCAGTGCCACATGCCACAGCAGCCATGACTCCGGGCAGGCTGAATGCACCAGAGTCCAGGCATAATGGCACATGCCTGTAAGCCCAGCACTGGGAGGCTGAAAGCAGGTGGATCACAATGAGTCCGAGCTGTGTAGGAGATCCTGCAATAACCAAATACATTAAAAAAAAACACCCCAAAACAAACAAACAAAAAACCTGCACCCAGGTGTTTTCAACACCTTTCTTCTCAGTCACCTGCACTTGGAGTGTCCGGAGTAATTGCAGTGGTGAACGGAGAAGTGAACCACGGCACCTTTGGGCCATAGTTGAGAAGTTGTGAGCCTCCCTCCCACTAAGGGGCCCAGAGGAAATGGGCATGGATGCTCCTAAGCCAAAGCAGCCAACTGGAAGGCTCACTCTGGAAAAAGCAAAGCAGAGCAGAGGGCTTCTGCACAGAGCTGTCCTATACGACTGTGCAGTGGTAGACGCCTGTCACTGAACCACTGGTCAGAGCTCTCCGAAGCTGGACCTGGGCCCAGGGATGTCACTGCAGGTCACCACCTCAGGGTAGCTGTGGCAGGACTGGGAGTTTTGGGGAACTCTGCACTCTGAGCTCAATTTTGCTATGTCTTCAATGGTGCCCTAAGAAGTAAAATTTATTAACTAACATCCAATCCAGACAGTCCAGAGAGCCCAGCGTCTCCCAGCTCAGCTTCCAGGACACCAAGCCTCTCCTGCTGGTGCCCCTCAGCCCTCTGCCTCTCTCTACCCATGTCCCGCCTGAGCTCCACTGCCTGGCCTCTAGGGATCCATGGCCACTCGGTGTTATCTGTTGTACGTGGGAAAACGGTGGTTTTCCTGGCTCCCAGCACTGGCCTGTCCTGTGCCCTCCCAGCACCTGACACACATGAAGCTCGGGGTCTGAGGACACGCTCTGTCCAAAGCCCGCCAGGGCCCTGTGGTCCGTTCTCCCCGCTCTACTTCATATCCATTCCCACTGGGTTGCCTTGCCCCGGGAGCTCCGAGAGGCCTGTGCACTTGTGTATCTTGTATGCAGGGCTCTGGTGGACATGTGAGTCCCGGCGAGTGGGCGGTGTGCTTGGTGTGT
>NDGN011529583.1:5493-21816 GCA_002564285.1 Tympanoctomys barrerae
TTCTTCTTCTTCTTCTTCTTCTTCTTCTTCTTCTTCTTCTTCCTTCTCCTCCTCCTCCTCCTTTTCTCTTCTTCCTCTTCCTCCTCCTTTTCATGTTCTATTTCCCATATTTTGCCATTTTTCCTATTTCTTCTTTTTCATGGACATCCTTTTCTGTGACTATTGTCTAATATTATTAATTTCTTTTTACCCTGTCCTAAAGACAGAGTAAAATGTCAAATAATTTGGGTAAACTGGCTATTCACATGCAGAAGACTGAATTTAGACCCATATATATCACCACGTCACAAATTAAAATCAAAATGTACCAAATACTTAAATATTAAAAAAACAGAAACACTTAATCCAATGCAAAATAAAATAGGTAAGATTCTTTAAAATAGGTATGTACAGGCCTTCTGAACAGACGCCTAGCCTCACAAGATACAATATAAAGAATCAACAAATGCGATCACATCAAATTTAAAGGCTTCTGCACAGCAAAAAGAACCACCAACAGAGAAAAGAGACAACCTAGAGAACAGACAAAAATTTTTAGTTATTCCACAAACAGAGGACTAATGTCTAAAATCTCTAAAGAAAATGCTAGCCCTCCCCCTAAAAGACCCCACCAGAAATGGGCCCCGAGACGGACACCTCCCAGAAGAACAGGTAGCTAATAAATATATGGAAAAAGTACTCACCATCACTGCCACTAGCTAAGCACAAACTGAAGCCACACTGAGAGTCCACCTCACCCCAGGAGGAGCAGCCACTGTCAAGAGGCCCAAGAACACCCTCTGGGGGGTGGGAGAAAGGGGACCTCCTGCGCTGGTGCTGGCACATGGACGGTACAGCCACTACAGAAAGCAGGGAAAAGACTCCTCAGAACACTAAAATTAGAAATTGCGCATGGCCAGTGGTCCCCTCCCAAGAGTTAAGGACATCGTCACATTACAGTGATCCTTATATATTCATCTGGCAGCAGCACGAGTCACAGTAGCCCCATCTTGGAATATGTCCTATTTGTCCTTTGACAGAGGAATGAACAAAGAAGTTTTGGTATTCACACCTCTGTCGTGAAGAAGGATCGATGTGAGTATTTTGTAAGAAAATGGATACACCTTGAGAACACAGTGGTAAGTGAAATAGGACACACTAGCTTCAATATTGCACGATTTTTCTTAAATGAGAAACCAAATATACAAATAAAGAGCAGGATAAAAATTGGACAAGAGGAAGCAGGGAGCTAGATCGTTCTCACAGGGAAAGGGATCGAGGCCGGGGGAGGGGCGCTCCCGTTGCTCTGCCATCGCTGTGGACATGTCTCCTGGCTTCCAAAGCACACGCTCAGGCACCCAGGGCACACTGGCGCGGGACCCTGCAGGGCGCGCCCATCTCCGCGGCAGCCTCAGCTCTCCAGGGTGCGGGCGCCTCGCGTGCTGCCCCGGCCGACTCTGGAGGACCACCGTAAGCCAAGCTTGTCATTTCCTATACATTTGTGTAGCTTGTTATAGCTGTGTCTCTAGTAAAACACAGACTGGCACAGCCAGGTATCTATGAATAACAGGATGAATGAAACACGGCTGATCACATAAAGAACACAAAGAAAACACAGCAGCAGCAACAAACGACTACTACGGCAGCCCTGAAAAATCTCAAAAGCACTGTATTGAATGAAAGCAGCCTCCCCCCAAGAGAACATCGTGTTAGATTCCGTTTCTGTGAAGCACAAGGGTGGCAAATCCACTCTGGTTTGAGGAAAGTGAGACCAGCTATTTTCCTCTGCTGGTGGGGGCTTTCCTGCGCTGAACCCTAACCTCCAGCTCAGCTCCAGCAACAGGCGTGGCCTCCGGAGCTCAGGTCGTGGGAGGAGCCCTCGTGAGAGAGGAATGGAGCTGCGGTGCACAAGACGGCGACGGAAGGCCAGGGAGAGGAGGGGAAAGTGAAGATGCGCCGCGTACATCCACCAGCTCTGGTGAGGAATGTAAACAGCTGCAAACATGTTCTAATAGAAAGAAAGACCAAAAAAGAACAGAGAAATAAATCTATTTGCTCCTCGACTTGCTGGTATTTTGTTACGGCAGCAAGAAGCAGGCCCAGATATCACCGTGTCCCCAGGGAATGTTGTGAAGCCGCCACGCACAGTAGGGGAAGCCCTGGATGAGGCAGTGTAGGCACGCGCACAGAGCCTGACGTGCTGGTCACACCAGATCTAGGACAGGTTATTTCTACCTTCCATTTACTTAATGATTGCGGGGCGGCTTTTATAAGATACAGTCCTCAATGGCGGATGTGTAAAATAAAAATCACACATCTTTTCATTCTTCCTCTACTTTTTTCTAATGAATTGGCTTTCTCTCTCTTGTCTTGTTAAACCGGCAGCGGCTCACCCTCCGCCTGCCCAGGACGTCCGCCTCCCTCCCTCCGGCCTCATGGGCTCCTTGGCTCTGGCCGTGTGACTCCGACTGATGCAGGGAGGTCCTGTGATCGTCCTAATAAGCGGAAAGTGTAACTCCTGACCCAGTAGATGTCAGGAACACAGAGCTCGCGGCCTCACATCACTGAGGAACGAGGTCATGAACCAAAGGAAGAAATAGAATTTTATTGGGAACAAGGGGAGGAAGAGTGGGGCCAGGCAGAATCAGGGTCCTTCCCATCTTCCTGATTCCCAGGAAGGACCTCACGCGGAGGCCAGAGGCCTCAGTCAGGGGCAGTTTACACAGCAAAGTCACCTGCGTTTACAACACAGGTCAAAAGGCCATCAACCTTTAGGATCATAAATATCGCTGCTTAGCACATGTTGGTCCAGTAAAGGGGACAAGTCACACAGCAAGAGGAGGTAGAAAGAACAAAGGACCTGGGGGAGGGAGGGGTCCTGGCCACCCACCCAGGGGGCTGAGGCCCATCTGGACCTACTGTTGAGTGGTGCCAATGACAGCGTGACTTCAAGTTACAGTTCAGCCCTCAGGGAAGCACGCGGGCCTGGCCAACACCTCCCTGCACAGTTCACTGCAACCCCTTTGTTGCTGTGCTGACTTCCTCGAGGTCCCCATCCCTCTGAGTGTACATACACTTCTGCCTTCCTCGAGGTCCCCATCCCTGAGTGTACATACACTTCTGCCTTCCTCGAGGTCCCCATCCCTCTGAGTGTACATACACTTCTATCTGAGCTGCTTGCAGTATCAGAAAGCTACCAGTGGCGATCTGTCTACCTCCCACTGTGTCTCTACCTCCCCATCTCTCCTCCCCTCTCTCCCTCTTCCTCCTCCTCTTTCTCTGTCTCTCCCCTCCCTCCGGGCCAGGGAAGGATGGCTTTTGCCTGCAGGGCACCCTTCCTCCTCTTCATGCTTTCCTCTTGTGCCATCTCCCCTCTGCAGCCCAGGACTCATTAGACTAAAGAAGTCTATCTCACATGTTCTCCCTGGAGGAAGAGGACAGAAGTACTTCACTCCTGTGAGTGGGGAGAGGAGTGGGGGACAGTGTACATGAACGTCTTTCTTCTACATAGCTAAGAAAATACAATTAAAAAATCAACATCAGGGCTAATGAAAATTAGAATAGATGGTGAAATGCACGTGCGTGCACGCACACACACACACCCCTTCTAAGCTCCCTGATAAGTGTGCCTGGCTCACAGCTCCTTGCAGGTGCACTTGGCATGAAGAACATGAGAGGAAAAGTCTCCTCCCTGGGACTTGGTAAGAGGCCCTGAATGTCCGTGACGCTACAAAATGCAGTTCTTGGAGAGCGTTCGGTGCTGAAGCCGGGAGCCCATGCAAAGCTATACGGATAGGCTTCCAGGAGGGGCCCAGGCATGTTTGCAAGGCCCCAGGTGTGGCCAGGGCCCAGAGCCCGTGCATGTGGGGGCGATGTGTGGGCGTGCCTTTGGGTTCCTCCTGGCAGGCTTCCCAGAGCCCTTCCTTGAAGCCCACCCAAGGTGAATAAATGCAAGGTCTGATGTAGAAGAGGGACCTAGAGACCCGATCTGGGACAGTCTGAACCACGGGCTGAGCTGGTGGGTGTGATTATCACAGCCAGGCTACCAAGTCTCTCATCTATAGGATGGGGATAATGATCATTAAGAAAAATTATCCAAAACATGCAGCAGGCCAAGAATGTCTGGGCTTAAGTCCCGGGATATGGCACATAGGCCCACCCCAGAATTATCTAACTCTCTAGGAGAATCTATGTCTGATGAACACACAACAGCTGTTATTGTTGAGTCAGCCCTTAGATTCTGCAACATGATCTGTGCACTTGCATATTTTGTCCTAGAAAGATACAAATGTTTTGGGTCTTTTCCCCCCAAAACTGAAGATAACCCTAAATTATGTCTCTATGGTAATAAGGACAGTGACAAGTTTGGTGCCAAACTCAGTCAGCCCACCACAGCACTTCTCTGGCCACATACGTAGAGTCACCAAATGTTCTTCAAATCAGCTATACATCTTGCCGGCTTCCTGCTGAGTCTGGCAAAGCCCTTACCTTGTATGGGTATGGCGGGTTGGGCAGTGTTCCCAGAATTCCTGTTCATCTGGCTCCTTCAACTGTGATTTTATTTGGAAATGGGGTCTTGGTGGATGTGAATGAAAAAACCTCAAGAGGAAGCTGAAGTGGAGTTACAGCAGACCCTAAACAGAAAGACTCGGACCCCTAACAGGAAACAACACAGAGGGACTCAGAGACTGGGGAAGGAGACCATGTGCAGACTGGGGTGCAGGTTGGAACGGTACTGCTGCAAGCCAAGGAGCCGCTGGAGGCTCGAGGAGGTGGAAGAGGCTGGGACAGACTTTCCTTGGGCCTGCACAGCAAGCACAGGCCCTGATTTTGGACTTCCAGCCTCCAGAACTGCAGAGAATAGAATGCACCGCCATTCTGGTGCTGTTACAGCCTGCCGTACGTATCCCAGAGGCCCCATGATGTCCCCTTTCATGTGCCTGCTTAGATTTCCTTCCATCCTGCTCAGCTCCTTGCATCCTGTGGGTCAGCACTGCCCAATACAACTTCTACAATAACAAGTCCTACATCCACCCCGCGCAGTGCAGAAGCGAGAAGGTGCTATGGGTGTGACCAGTGTGACCCAGGAGCTGAGCACCACGGCGGCTAGTTAGTGTGTCTTCCAAATTGATTCTTTCCTTAATGGCATCCCAGTTACTTTCCTCTGCCACATCAATGTTGGGTTTCTGCTGGGATTGCTACTGGCAAGCTGACTGCATGCTTCCCTTAGGCAAAGCCTCTCTGCAGGACTTTAAACTGGGAAATTCTGGGTTTGCCTGCCTGAGGGCTGTGAAGCAAAGCAGACTGTGGAACTCAGAAAGTGGGACCTTCTGGATGCCCTGGTGTGTTCCTGAGGTATGTTGTCACCTGAATTCAAACAACAGTGCGCTCACTACTCCCATGGCTTTTTGTCTGGTGTCATTATTCCTGTGGCTGATGTCCCTTTAGTACGTTCTTTCCCTGAAAAGATTTCACAAGTCCTGAGAGCTGAGCACTGTCCATGGAGCCTCACCACGGCAACAGAGGCCTTGGTTCTCCTAAGGCCCGCGTCCCATTGCGGCTATTGTGTGGCCAGGCCTGAGGGTCCAGCTTTCTGGGCAGAACCAGACAGATCTACACCCGCACTCTTAGAAAGAGCTTCAGGGATGGAAGGACGCAGGGAGGGCACAAAGCCAATGCGCCATGCTTCCGTAAACTTGCTTTTCTGTCCAGGTGACGGCTCAGCAACGCTGCTACTCTGTCACAGTTACGTGCAAGGCCACTGTTGGGCGCCATGGGTCAGATGAACTGCGGGCCATGCTTAAAGCTTCTTGTGAGTCAGGAGCCTTTGAAAATTACTACATTTTTAAAACAAGATGAGAGATACTTCAATAAGGCAAAAAGGCAAATGAGCAAGGTTTTAATAAACAATCTAAATGTCAACATGCCCTGCTAAAAGGGCACCTTGTAGTCTACGGAAACAAGCCCTGCACTTTTCCTCTACCCTTCTGGGTGTTCTTCCTTCTATTACTTCAGACCTCGTGCTTGCCAGGTTGAAAGAACTGTATCTCCAGCTCTTCCTAGTTCAATCCAACCTTCCCATAAGATACTGTAAAGTCCAAATACCATTTCTAACAACCAGCCTGCTGTACAGCACAAGATGATTTTAAAAACCAGTCTTTACACTATTCTAAAGTATTGCTCAGAGGCCCCAGGTCCCAGCATGCCCTCTGTTGTACCGTGCCGAAGCTTCTCCAGCACACACACAGGCAGATTATTAGTCAGGATTCAAATGCAGGTTCTCAGCCCAGGCACGAGGGTGGGCCTGGTGGCCAGGTGCTGCTCAGCTGTGGGAAAGTCTTCACACTGCCCCGCAATCGGGGTGCTGAGGCAATGACACGCCAGGTCAGCTCAAGCTTCATAGCCCCTTCTTTCTCTGCAGCCCATAGAATTTTCTGCTCTTCTTATAAGAATTTTTGCAACACCTAACAACCTTCTCCTCTACAACGTTCAACTGTCAGGGCCCTCATTTGAATAAAACACAGTGCATCCACTCAGTAGGACACAGATGTCCCTTAGTGTCCCAAGGAATGGGCTCCAGGGGCCTTGCAGGTGCCCACCTCTGCCAACGCCCAGTGCCTCAGGTAAAATGCTCAGCATCACGTGCAATCTGCACACACCCTGTGCACCTGACTCGTGCACACCTCGACTGTTCCTAACACCTGATGCAGCGTGGGTTCCATGCGTGGTATGGCCACACTACGCTGCTCAGGGAAGGACAAGAAACGATTTGTGTGTATTTCTCACAGTTTTTGTTCATTCGAATGTTTTCAATCTGTGGCAACCTGAGGCTTCAGAGCACCACCTGTCCTACAGGCCCCTAAAACATTCTTAGGAATACGGCACTCTACACACCGCACGTAAAGCTTTAACCACTGCAGTGTAATTGTAGCTATGCAACAATGTATTATGCCGCTGTGTATCTGTGTATGTGTGGGAATATACCAAGAACACTGTATGTGAAATTACATTTTTCTCCCTTATACTTTGTGAGGCCTCCATTTTATTCAATTACCATCATCCTGATGCTTAAATTCATTATACACATTAAGATAAATTTTTAAGACTAAGGTTCCACTAAGTCTAAGCAGTAGGACAATCCAGAAAAATACTTAACCACCCTCAGGATGTGAGGATTTATAAAAGTGAATTTTTGTCCAAGTTTTAGCTGTTTCTTAGAAAAGACATTCACTCCCTTAACTCACCAGGTATCTGTCAGGAATCCTCAAATATCACTTGAACAGAAAAAGGAAGGCCAACTGCAAGAAAAGAAGTTGTAAAGTACACTGTGTGCCTGGCTCTTTCCAATTCATATTTTTCATCTACTCCTTACAGTAATCTTTAAAGTAGTGAACTTACTCGCATGGGGAAAAAAAAAAACTACAAGAAAGATTAAGAAAGACAGCACAAAGATTGTTAAAGTATCTTCTAAAAGTACTAAAGTTGCTTCATCTTTTAAACTTGGGCCTGTACACATTTTAGTTAGCTAAGAAAATGCGAGATTTGCTTCCCATATGGAAAGTTCAGCTTTCTCCAGGATTTTAAGTAATAAAGTTTGCTTGAACTTTGGCCCTTCTAAGCATTTACACAGACTGCAAGAAATATAAGCCGTTCTTAATGCTCCGGCTTCAGTAAACCAAGGGCTGCCTGGTCGTGGAGTGTCACTGCCTCCAGGAAGCACGTGGGCCGGGTTCTTAACCACCCGCTCTGGTGACTGGCGGTGGCCAGCACAGGACCTCCACCTCGGCTACCCTGCTCTGCCTGAAGGAAACGAAAAGGGAAGACCCGCTCGATGAGAAGGAACCGGGAAGGCCATTCAGTGGTGGGCAATCCGAACGCCCTAGCAACGTCTGCCTGCCTGCCTGTCTCTCTCTCTCTACACACACACACACACACACACACACACGAGGGGCAGTGCAGTACAATGTGGAGTGCAGCGAAGGCCTGGAAATTAACCATGCGCTAGGACTAAGTTTTTCCATAAAACTAAAATGACTTAGGAATAACACTTTTTTTCATCTCTATGTGAACAATTTTAGAGGAGCTATTGTGTGCATTCTCCACTCTAATTTAGACCGCTGGAAGGGAATAAATAATAAAGGACTAACATATTTACTTTGCATCTACTAAGCGGATCCATTAAAATAGATTTATCCGCATCATTTCCCTTAAATTGCAATCATGCCCTCGTTTTACAGCAATTTTCTGTATTTTGTGAAATTATGTCCCCAGAAGCTTAGCAGGCCGTGGAGCTGCATTGCTCCGCTGGGTCAGCAGTGTGGCCTGCTTGGCTGTTCTTTCCAGGTATGGGAGCTCCCCGTTATCTGTATCCCAACTCAAATGAAATAGAATGTACCCACTCTGTAGTCACAGATGTAATGTTATGCATATATGTTGCTCGCTCAAAAATTCCTCTGTAAAATGAGTTTCTCAATATTCAGTTTCTTAAAATGCAGATGAAATCCGTATTTGCCTCACAGCTACTTTTAAGCAACAATTTTGATAGCTTTGTTCAATTTGGAGTTGGATGAATGTTTGCTATGGATTCTGATTCGGAGTTTATTTTTAAATATAATCTCATGTGTGTGCAAAACATGGAAACTCTCTAACGATTCATCTTTTGTGAGTCATCTTCTACTCAGGCTCTAAGCTGGGCATACTGCTCCCTAAGAATTCATACCATGGGCTTTCAGTTCCGGCCGCTTGTGTCTCCAGAATTTACTAACAATCTTAACAGCACCAATTAAAAAAAAATACTGTTTAATTATACAAGTGTTAAGTGCTTCTAAAATGTTACTTTATTGTTTTTTAATTACAAGAGTATATCACTGCTCTAAGCAAGCAGAACTATACTGTGTATGTGAACTCCAATGTGCAATTCCACCTTCAACTTCTACCTCAGGAAAGTAAACACTCTTACGTGTCCTTGTACATCCTTCTGGAGATTTGCAGTTTAAAAGCTATATATAAATCAGGAAAATCATGCATTTGCCTGTAGACGTGAATTGCTGCACAACTCACTTATTTGGACACAGCGACCGGAGCTCTTAGCCAGCTGTGTACACCTGGCCACTCACTCTCACACCACTGCCCCGCGCCCCTCCAGAGTGGATCTACCTGTTCTGCAACGACGGGCACTTAAGTTGTTACTACATTTAATGTTATTAGTGTGTCTCTAAACTAATATGTGGTGCAGAGGTCCTCCAAGTGGAGCTGTGCTGACAGACACACTAAGCGGCCCTTCCAAAAGCAGGCCAGTGTCATTTCCCGCTCTTCACCAACGCGGGTACTTTACACATTTTCTATTGTTTGCTATTTTGGGAGTGATGCTATTATTTATTAGAATTTATAAAAGCATGTTTTACTTATAAAGCCTGTATGATTGAACTTTGCCTTTTTATGTAACTTATGACTTTATTAATTGAACAAATCCGCACTTAGTGTGAACCCTGGATATTGATCTTCCTGGTCTTATTTTATTAAGGTTTTATTCACTTGCCTTCACTATTTATATGTATTTTTCCTTTTGCTGAGTTGGCTTTTTTAAAATGTCTTCCTCTGATGACTTAGAGGTTACACCCCACTTCTGACCCATCATGTCCTATTTCTATTCCACCCACACTTGAATGGACGTGTTTAAATGTGCATGTGCGTGCACACAGAGGTGAGTCTGTTCTGCTCTTGGCTTGAATGAGATACACATACAGCTGTATAGTACATAGGAATAGTGGGACATTTAACAAATGCTGATGAAATAATTATTTTTAGCCTGAAGTAGGGATTTCATGTGACACAGCACATGCCCACCTGCTAATGTCCAGTCACCTTCCCCAAGCACTCAAGGACAGGAAGTCATCTCCCGTGCTGGAGTGATCTCCCTCGTGGAGCCATCTCTCGTTGAAATTTGGAAAGCACAAAGTAGTTTATATCTAACATTTTTAGTGGAATTTTATGTCAATAATAGCAGTACTTCATTTTTCTTCTTAGCTTTCTGTTTCTGTTGTTCCCTCGATGTATTTAGATGACAGACTGAGCCAGGATGACACCAAAATGCCTGAGGCTGAAGGCTACATGTTTAAAGATCAACACTGAAATTTTTAGCAATACTGGGAAGATGTGCAGTAGATAAACACACAGCTGAGTTTGTGTGAGGCTTACAGATTCCAGAATCCAGATCCTCAATTTGCATCTAAAAGATATAAAATTATTTTCCAGTTCAAAACCCTGCTTGCAAAATCTCCAGTAGAGTTAAGAAAACCACCCCACTTACCCTCAAACATGGCCGCCAGCGCTGCACCCATCCAGACCAGCTGATGAGGTGGCGGCCCGAGGCCAGCGAGCAGTTGGCCTGGGCATCTTCAGGCTGAAATGACTGCAGAGCTTTGTAAAGTGGAGCACTAAACTTCCAGACTCCGCATGGAGAAAAAGAATACAAACTCTCTCATCAGCAGGCCTTTCACTGACTTGTTGGAACAGTAAAAGTGGATTAATTTCACCCGGTCCTTTTGACTTTTCCTGGTGACTATTAGAACGCTTTTGGTTAAATATGCAGAGCGCACCACGTATCTGCTAGGCAATCTCTTCTCACTGTTCTTGGATACCCTTAATACTGGGAATTCTGGGTAGGGATCTCAGCTGGCATTTACACCACTTCACTCACACACACACACACACACACACATTCTGCTGGGCTTCCCTAGAGTTGGCTGGTTACCATTTCCTTGGAATGCCAGCTATTCTCTTTGCCACTATAACAAATTAGCACCACTTAGCACAACATTACAATCTCAGTTTTCTATAAATCGAGTCTGGACAACTCCATGGGCTCCTCTGCTCTGGCTCCTGTGAGACGGGAATCAGTGTCAAGCAGCCTGGCTCTTAGCTGCAGCCTCTACATCTGCTTGGATGGGTGGCAGGAGCCTGCTCTGTGCCCGGGGGCCTGAGGTCCACATCTTTGCTGGCTGCCACGGTCAGCTCCTGAAGGCCTGCCTCCAGGCCCGGCACATGGGGCTCCTTCCTCGGGGCTGCAAGGCAGGTCACATCTTTCTCATACTTGGAATCTCTGACTTCCTCTTCTCTCTTCCTCTTCTCCACCACCCAGGGAATGTTCTCTGCTTTTACAGACTCATGCAATTAGACTGGGCCTAGTAACCCAGGATAACCTCCCCAGCTTAAGGTCGAGGTTGCATCTGTAAAGTCCCTTCCCAGCAGGATGCATATGAGTGGTTGAGTAAGCACAGGGTGGGAATCTTGGAGGAAGATGATCAGGATTCTGCCCACCACAGCTTCCTAAACAGGAAGCGTGAGAAGCAAAGCCAAGAAAGAAATGTGGCCTGGCTCCAGGAACGAGCTTGGGTCTTTTCCTTTCAGTGGGAATTTACTGGATCTTCTCATAGAGAAAACTAACTTAAGCTTTAAAATGGATCAGCACGCTGAGTGAGGAGAGCTTCCTCAGCAACTGTTGCTCTCTCCATCCAGCAGGGCCTTGATGGGAAGGGCATGCGGACCACAGGGTTGCAGTGGTCTCCTCTGGGGCCCCGAGCATCTTTGTGGCAGTGGGAGACACAGAGAGGGGACCTCTCCAGACTCAATGGGAACGGAGGACAAGCCTTTAAGGGGACCTTACAAGAGGACAGCAATGAGCACCGTGGAAATGGTCATTGCTTTGTCAAATACTCATGCTTCTGTGTGATGTGACAACCGGAAGTTACCTACCCCAATTCACATCTCACAAAGCCAGGACACCCTCATCCACTCCTGAGTTAGGGACTCTGCTGCCCTCCGATGCATGTAAAGGGAGCAGAACCTGGGATCTGCACCAGTGTCCATAACCCCTGCAGACAGCCACTGGTGGCCAGACCTGCACTGTTCCCTGTGAAGACTCACAATACTATGTTTTTAAGAAAGAAAAGAAAGTGTGTGGTGGGGTGATATGGCCAAGGGGAGTCTGAGTTGCGAATCTGGCTGCCTGCAATACAGAGGAGCAGCGCTGACCCACAGGCATGAAGCCCTTGAGGAGGGTCTCTCTGTGGGACTGCAGGCTGAGTTGTACGTCAGGTGAGAACCGGGGTAACACTCATGGGGAACGAGGCTCTGCTCTTCAGGCACTGGCCCTAGTCATAGCAATCCAGGACCCACTCCCTAAGTTTCTGAGCAGAAATGGACTAACAGCACTAAGACTCAGCCAACTTTGGCCTGAGTGAGCCCCTTCTCCAGCAGGCTGTGCTGGCTGCGAGTGCCCTAGCTGGTGGCGGCCCTGTCAGTGTCCTTAACTCTAGGAGGCTGCTTAGGGTGCCTTGATTGGATACACTTCCGCCTCTTTCTCCTTCCTTGGCTTACATGACTTATGTATTCAGTGGCTCTTTACAGAGACTCCATCCAAAGCTCTCTCCAGGCTTCCTTGCCCAAGCAGCAGCACTCAAGTTTGTGCCTCACACCTGGTATTTGAAGCATTTGTCAAATTGATTTCACTTTCATAATTGCTAACAAAATAGCAGATTTAGCTGTGTCATTGAGGCTATCTAGTACAATTGGCCCACTTTTATTGCTAAAGCAACTTAAATCTTGTTTTTGTTTTGTTTTATTTTGTTTTGTTTTTGTGGAACCAGAGTTTTGAACTCAGACCCTTGCCCTTGCCAGGGAAGCACTTATTCCACTGAGCCATCTCCCCAGCCCTCTGAAATCTTAAATGGTATGTAGAAACTGAGATCTTAACAAATATGCAGAGGCTGTCCATGGTCAGGATCACTGGCAGTGTTCTAATGCCCACTTCTGTGGTCAAAAGGTAAGGCATAAGAGTTAAAAATGGTGACGAGGCGGACTAAAGCGCCTGCTCAGGGAAAGCGCAGGGACCAGGGTTCGATCCCCATGCCGGCCCTGCCCCTGGGGCATGCTGAGAAGTGACTGAGACCGAGTGTGGTGGCGTGCACCTGTGATCCCAGTGCTTGGGAAGCTGAAAACGGGAGAATCATTATGAGTCTGATCTGTATAGTGAGACCCTGTAGACCCGGCACTAAATACACGAAAAAAAAAAAATGGTCACTAGTGTTCAGTCATCTGGCCTTCGACAAAGGGCAAAAGCCATACACAGGAGGAAGGATCAGGTCTTTAATAACTGGGACTGTGAAAACTGGTTACACACATGCAGAAGACCGAATCTAGACCCACATCTCTTACTTTGTATTAAAAGAAAATCAAAATAGATCAGAGATCTGGATATTAACACAGATAGAATCTGCTGGATGCTAAAAAAGATAAAACTACAGAAATGCCTTGACTAACGACCCCCTCAGTTAATGATGGCCAAGCAAGAAGCACTGCTGGAACTTAGCACACACCGCTCGAATTCGCACACGGGGACTCGAGCAGGAGCGCAGGCTTCAGGCAGCTGCTACAGGAGAACACAGGATGGCGCAACTGTGCTCTGCTGCACGGAAGGATACGCACATACAAGTCATCGAGCTGGCTGCCTCTGATCACTTCTTTGTTCCAATACTGTAAATATATTACTATACACAATTCCTCATTCGGCAACCAATTAGTTTAGCAACCTACTCTCAGGAATACAGCTCAGTTCCTGAATGATGCATGGCTGTACTGAAGATGCGGAGGTCAAGTTCTTTGCTCTGCTTTGTCTGGGGTGGTGGGTTTATTTATTTATTTATTTATTATTTTTGGTGATAATGAGGATTGAACCCAGGGTCTTAACCCTGAGCAACATACTCAATGCTCTTAGTTTTGAGAGAGGGTCTCACTGCCATTAAACAGGCCAAGCAGGGCTTGAACTTATGGTCCTCCTGCCTCTGCCTCCCCAACTGCTGGAGTCAAAGGTATGTGCCACCATTCAGCTAGACAGACTTTTATTTTCTTTTGGTGTTTTTTTTTTTTTTTTTTTTTTTTTTTTGCTGCAAAAGGATTTATTTTCTTTTGGTTAGACAGACTTTTAAACAGAAACCCAAGTGCACAAGGCCGCAGCCACCATGCGCCATGACAGCCCGTTAGTTACCAACCCACCCACTGGGCCAGAGCCCGTGACGTGGCACACACTCAAGGCAGCCCACCGATGTGGATGGCAGAGTGGATGGCATTTCAGAACTCAGGGAGTGAACTGAAATTTCAAAATGATGAAGACAACAGGTGGGAATGTGAAGTGCCTCAAAATACCAAACACTGTGTAATAATAGGCACATTTAAAAACTACCAACAGAAAAAAAAACCCACACATATTTCTCTAAAGAATATAGATGTGACATTTCTCATCAATTGCTTTTAACACCACAATAAGAACATTCATCCTTATCCAGTGGAATTTATCAGAGATGTGAGAATGACTCACCATGCGCGCTACAAGTTATGTACCGTGTCCCCCAAAGCCTCATGCAGTCATGGGGTGGCTCCTAGAGCTTGCGGTTAACTCATGGTGCAGCGCCGGGGCTACGGGTGAGTAGCACACCTGCCCTGGGGCGGACAGCCTGCCTATAGTAGAAAGCGGGGAGAAGCTTGCTCCCGGCCTCTGCCCCTCCCAGTGTGCTCCTGCTGCTCTGCTGTTTGCTGCGCCATGACCTGTTGCCCTGTGCCCTGTGCCACTCTGCCCTGGAGCTAGCTGAGTGTGGGCTGAAACCTCCACAAATATACAACAATCAGTAAACATACAACAATCAGCCTGATTAGGATGTAGGAGGCTCTAGGGTCAATCCCCAGTACTGCAAAATACAAAAGCAAAAAGCAAAACTAGTAATATTTTTATACAATAATGAGACTACTGAGAAAGAAATCATGAAAAAAAAATTCATTCCCAAAGGCTACCCAAGACATCAATAACACAAGGGCCTGCCAAATAGCTCAGTGGATTAAAGCAGCTGCAAGCAGGCTCAGGCGCCAGGGTTTGATCCCTGGGCCTGCTGTGCCAGCCCAGCCCCCAGGCACTGAGATGGCAATTGAGACTGGGCGAGGTAGTGCAGGCCTTTAATCCCAGCTCTTGGGAGGCTGTAAACAGGTGGATCACTATGAGTAGGATCTAGTGGTGAGACCCTGAACACGCTGTAGACCGTTTACTAAAAAAAAATTTTTTTTTAAAGAAAAACCATCAACAACAATAGCAAAAACCATGTAGGAAAAAATTTCCCCCAGGAAGTGAAAGGCTTCCACTTTCACATGTTCTGACACACACAAGTCCTTGGAACTTCCGGCACTGCTTCTGTGGCAGGCATTTTCTGCAGTGCTGCTAGTGCTTGCCATACTTTACACTATCGCCAGCAACACCCTCCATCAAAAATTGGCAATTCAATTTAGAGATCTAATTACAGATGATACTGGGCCAAGAGCTGAAACACAAGCTCTATTCGATCTGGCTAACTTTTGATTGTTTAATTGATTAATATAGAATCTCTCTAAACAACTCAGACTCGTAGTGATCCTCCTGCCTCAGTCTCCCTTGTGCTGGGATTACAGGAATGCGCTACCTCACCTGGTTCAGGGGCCAGCACAGGATGCAGTACTGGGGACTGAACACAGAACCTTGCGCTTGCCAGATAGGCACTTATGCCGCCAAGCTATCTCCCCAGCCCTAATTCACTTTTCAACCTACATCTTTGGTTCTTCTTCATTACTCTTTCCATAGCACATGATAAAAATTTTTTAAAAAATCAATCTTAAAAATGACTACTAAGTTGTCATAATGCAACTATCATCAGATTTCTCCTCTTTTGACAATTAGATATTTTTTAAAAAACAAGAATATTTTTCATTTAAAAAAGAAAAACACCTACAAAATATCTGGAGTTAGCAACAACATTTCTGCAATACCTATGAAGAAAAGCTATATAATGTTAACAGAAAGATGTAATAGGATAAGCAATCTACTAACATTTTTCTAGAAAGGCCTCTACAATAAAAATTACAAAACTCTGATGAAAGAAACACATAAAAAGCAAAAGATTTCCTTCATTCATAGACTGCAAACATCAATACTGTTAAATATCCATAGTTCCCAAAGCTATTTAACACACTCAACACAATCCCAATCAAAACTCCAGTGATCGGCTAGGGAGACAGCTCAGGGGTCTAAGCACCTGCCTGGCAAGCATAAGGACCTGGGTTTGATCTCTGGTACCATATGCCACACCAGCCCTGGAACCCCAGGGGTACCGTGCCAGTCCCGGACCCGGGTGTGGCGGTGCATGCCTATAATCCCAGCACTGCAAAGGCTGAGGCAGGAGGATCACAAGTCTGAACTGCTTAGCAAGACCCTATATCAAATAAGAGTATTTTGATATTATATATATATATATATATATATATATATAT
>NDGN011529594.1:1240-41489 GCA_002564285.1 Tympanoctomys barrerae
CTCTCTCTCTCTCTCTCTCTCTCTCTCTGTCTCTCTCTGTCTCTCTCTCTCTGTCTCTCTCTCCCCCTCTCTCTCCCTGTTTTTTTTCTTTTTGCCTTGTGCCTTAAGATTAAAAATTACTTGTTATCACCAGTCTTGCATCTTTTTCATCTCAAAACTTCCAAACATACTTTAAGAATTTGTCCACTGATAAATATGCTACATCTAAAGGAGTTCAGCTGCCGCTGGCAACATTATGCTAAGCATCCATCTCTCTGTGCTGACTTTATTGGCATAAACATTTATGGAGCAAAAGCATAATATCCTACACTCGAAGCAATGCAAGGATACTTTTAGGGATGCAGTTCCCATCCATATGACCACATCCTGAGCAACCAGATAGAAAATGAGACTAAGCAAGGCCACATCACACTCATCCCACAGCATTCCATTTCTGTGAACTATTCTGGCATGCCTTGTATGTTTCAGGTGTCACATACCCCAAAACCCAGGAACTCCAACAAGTCTACAAGGTTTATGCTGTCTAGAGCCAAAAAAGCAAATGAAACTTAGAACCATAACACCAAATGGAACAGTTATTATTTAGCTAAACTAACTAATCTAATAACTTAAAAAGTAGATTATCATTTTAATCAAAGGCCAGTGAACTTTTATGTTAGGTTAGGTTCAAGTGTTAAATACTTCAGGCCTTACAAGCTAGTCTCACACAATGTACCACAGCGTTATAAAAATAACCAAAAATAATACAGACCACAGTACACGGTTGTGGACCAATGAAATATTTTATAGAAGCATAGATGAACTTCACATAATTTTAATGCTATAAAATACTACTCTGCTTCTGATTGTTTTCTCTACTACTCAAAATACAAAAAACATCTCATTCATAGCTCATAGAACATACAAAAATAATTAAGTGGGACTGGATTTGGACTTCCGGACACTGTTTATGTATCTTTGCTCTAGGTTAACTTGACAATTTAATTTTGAATACAGGGTCCATTGCAAATACTCTGCTCAAGCCTTAAGATTTTGAAGGGACCAAAAATAAGACATGAAACCCAGTGTGGAGCCCTCTGCTCCAAGGGCCCTGGTCTAACGTCCACAAAGCTAGTCTTGATTCATTTATATCTTGATTCAATTTCTAACTTTCTGGATATAAACTGATCAACATAAAAAGTGTCTTAGTTCTGTGAACTATTCATTTTAATTCTGAATCTTTTCAACCTAACACAGTAAGGGACATGTAGCAAGTGTTCAAATTACTGAATATAAAATAATAAATTATTCTGGTTCAGTATTTCTTGCCTTCTGCTTCTTGACTTACATGGGATGATATTCCATGACCTCCCATTGAAAGTTTTCTTGAAAGTACACCCACAGGCTGAAAGGTACCCATTTCTAAAATTTGTTTTGTAAGGTGAATTTCTCATTGCTGCCTTAAGCACTATCTATGCTTCAAGCTTCATTTCTTTCTTGTCCCATTGAGTACTTATTACAGGATCAGTAATGTACTGAAGTCTCAAATGTGACAAGTTCTCTGAGCTCTTGGAGATTTTTACCTGCTGCTTCCTCTTCTAGGAGGCTTCTCACTCCATCAAGCTTATCTTTAATTTCCTTCACAATGTTGTCATCCTGCTGGGGACACTTGCTTCCTACAGGCTGGGATGGGTGCCCCTTATGCATGTTATCATAACTTTGGATCCTAGCAGAGCCCTAATTAGCAGGAACTAAAACTTCCTCTCTGTATCCACCAATACACCTGAGCCAGGCGAGGGGCAGCAGGGCCCATGGAGCATTTGCCTCAGTCCCCTAAACACTTGGAGCCCTTTCAGTGTCCAACAAATGTTGAACAAATCAATGAGTATGGATTTTAAAGCTGCTTGGTAATTATGTCCTGACCAGTTCTTATGGCCCTTGGGCAGTTAGAACCCATGCAAACAATCAGAAGCCCTCCTCTCAGGAAAATGATATCAGGCACAGCTACGGCACAATGTGGTCAGCAGAGAAAGGGACTCCATGCAGATGTGGAAGGCAGCTGTGGCCACCCAGTGGTCACTGTTACAGTTCTCAATCCAGACTGCAAGTCTGCAAAGAATAGCCATGCTTTTGATCTCACCTTCTTGTCTTTGGTCTATTCACTCAGCTAGCATTTAGCAGGCGCTTTTCTGGTGAAGATTCATTGTTGAATATGAAGCACCCCTGTTCTCAGTAAACTCCCTCCACAGTGGTAGAAATTGGCAACAAACAAACAACACCGCAAGAGATGCCAGATGATAACGAAGAGTATGAAGCACAGAAAAGAACAGTGAGAGAACTGAGCTCTGGGTCATCAGGGCGGCTGCTCTGATTAGATGATAAATGGACAGAAAATGATGGAGGAATGCACAGCACAGAAGGAAGGACGCCCAGTGTGGAGGCAGGACTAGGCACAGTGACAAGAGTCCCATCAGGGCAAGATCAGAAGGGCTTTATGTGTAGGTAGAGCTTTGGGTTTCTTCTTCATTCAATTCTATTATTTTACTTTTTTCATAAGAATAACAATAATGAGAATTTGGACAACCTTCCCTTGCCCAGAAATTGTTTACTTCCATTTTCAAACTCTTATTTTCACTATTTTTAACCATCCAAATTACTAATATGAGACAAGTAGTAGACAACATGCTGTTTTTCTTGAGAGGCTTCTGAGGAAATTTTCAGCTGAGAACTCTTTGCTAAATTCTTCAGCAACTCCCAGTATTAGCCAAGATAGGACTCACTATCACATGGACGTACAAAAAGTATTCAACCCACTGCTTTCAAAACTTACTTGCTTAAAATGTGTAATTAATAAAGCTACTAACTGTTAATTAAGTTGATGGAATTGAGACCATTACTAAGGGAGTTCCCTAGGAAAGAATCGCTATAGTAGACTAACATTCATATTGTACGTTCATATACAAGCAAGTTTGTACTCAAGAGGCAGCACTGTCCGGGACCCACTCACATCTCAGTGTGTGATTAGAACTGAAGAGAGAAATAGTTCTGTAACTGTAGAGCACATCGCATGCCCACAGGAGAGCAGCTGGGGTCAAGATCCAAGGTTTGTGGCTTTCTTACAGTCCATCTGGAGACAACTTTTCTTCGTCATTTGTGTCATCTGTAAATGATATAAATGTAAAGTGGGAATAGTAGTATCACCCAGCTTTTAGGATTAGTTGAAAAATTAAATGTGGCCAGAACATAGAAGGCAGTGTACAGGCAGATACAAGTGAGAAATGGTTAAAAGTACTATTTATAAAAAAATTTAAATCTAGTCATTTACTTTCAGACTGAAATCCATTGCATTTGCAACACTTGCCACTTTCCAAAACCACTACGTGTAATCAATAACCTCTTCAGGAGACTGCTTCTTCATCTAAAAATAAACTGATTTGAAATGAATGAAATTCAAGTACTCTCCCCATTTCCTTACCCAAACCCATAAAGCTCAAAAGCAGATCTGGCTACAAGCAGAGCCAGAAACTGTCACTGCACAGATCTCTCCCTTCCCAGAGGACTCACCAAGCCCCTGTCCTGTGGCCTGCCCAGAAGTACAGCAGTCATTCTATAGTTGATCAGACAAAGGGTAGTTGTGCTTATGTTAATTTTTTGTTCACTTATGTTTGCCCTATCTTTTCCATTGAAATAAAAGCACTATGAGGTTACAGTTTCTGTGTAGCACTTATCACAAGTGGAAATAGCAAACTATACCCAAGGCCAAATCCAGTTCATCACCTGTTTTATGAACATGGTTGTCTCAGACTGCAGCAGAGCCATATCAGGTCTCTATGGCTGTTACCATATTGTGCAGTCCAGCTAATCATTTGCAACTGAGCAGACAAGGCCCAAAAGCCTGACATACCCATGACATGGCCCTTTGTAGAGAGCTCAAGATTAATTCTAGAGAAAGGCCTTGCAGTGAATAGGTATTTAATAATTTTGTTGGATAGGTTAACGAATGAATGTAAGTTTGAAATAAATTCTGTATTTAAACTTCATAACAATTTCAAATAAATTTTAAGTGGAACAGATGAAATTTGAACTGAATTTAATGACCCCAAACTCATGCCCAGTCCAGCTCTTATCTTCCTATGATCATTCCATAGCTTAGCGCTTCTTCTTTCATGAACCGTTTCTATTATATTCTTTTTTTCAGAGTACATTTTGACATTGTTAGTTGTAAGCATGCTTTACATCCCTTGAAAAGGAATTCCAAAATTTTCCATCTTGTGTGTTTTTGTCTTATTTCCTTGTGGTTCATGATGCCACTTGAACTTGTCAATACAATGAAACCAAACAGATAGAATGGGAACACATTATTCTGCTATTTTCTCAGCTGCACATCACTTCTAGGGCTGGTCACTCCACACTTACTTAATCTGCCTGTGAGGTTCATAACAATTTTCCAGTCCTATGATCATCAGTAAGTTCAAGTTCTCCCATGCAATGACACTTCATCAGCACAGAAACCATATAGAGACCTTGGAGCATGACCTAATGAGGATCAGGCCTTTGATTCTTTAGAGCATCAAGCAGGATATTGGGGTGCACCTTCATGGTGGCAGGGAGAGAGGGCAGAAGGCAGACATGAGGGAAGACAGCACAGGCTTCTGAGAAACTGGAGGGTGCTTGTGAGATTTCCAAAGTGCTGTTGTGTTATTTCTCAGTTGACCTTAATTCTAACCCTCTCAAGGAAATATTGCCATTGTCAGTGAGGAAACAGACACAGAAAGGTGAACTGATTCATCCAGAATCGCTGAGATAATACAATAAAGAATTTGCACCAGGTCCCCACAGCTGTCTTGTGTATACACCAAGGAGTATAGACCTCTCATCTTCATTTATAGCCATGCTCCAGAAGAACTGAAGTTACCTTTATCTCTTCAGTGCCTAACGTGTTCTGTGACTCGTGGTGAACAGCCCATAAATGAATGTAATTAATTTTCCCCTTCACAGAAGGACCCTAAGTCATGCCAAGTCCTCTGCCAGATTGACTCAAGGTCAAGCAGAGAATGAGTCTTCCTGACCCAGCCCAGAACCTCACAGATTGCAAAACACAGTCTCTTCTCCAAGCTTCACACCAAGACAGTGAATAAGACAAAACTCACAACAAAGGAGAATGTTTTCTGACTGTAAAAACATATTTATCTTATACTTATTTCCCTGCTAATGTCAAGTGAGCTCTCTTGAGGTTGCACATATGAATATCACATCTACTTCTTCCTTTTCTGAAACCACAGATGACCATATAAGATTCACAATGCTCCTGAAGTTCACCACACTCCCTCTAAGAAACTGAAGCACACTTCAAACACCAAGATGACACTAAAGGATAAAATAGCTGATGCAACTTTCCTTTTGTGAAAACTACTATTGAGTTTTTGGGAAACATGATTAATAGTATAAAAATTGCTTCTATCTTTGGCTAACGAGCATCCGGTAATGAATCAACTCATCACAACCAGAGATAACATGTACTCTTCGCATGCTCAAATTTCTTAAAGATGACATGATTTCAAGTGGAAATATTCCAAATTATGAAATATTTATACAGCAGTAAAAACAATTTAGACACAAAAGGCAAGAAGGGACAGCATTGTTCTTGCCAGAAAGACAAAATGAGAAATGAGTGCTGACAGACACAGAGATAGATGAACCCTTCTGAAGGGCTCCGGGCCCCACCCCTCAATAGGCATGTCTTCTTTTTAGAGTTATTGATTCAAATTCCTGTGTTATTTAGGCAATGGAGCAGCAAAGACTGTATGTTCTCAGTTTGGGATTTTAGGAGTTAAGCTAAAATGAGAAATAGCTGCTCTAAATCTCTCTCTCTCTCTCTCTCTCTGTCTCTCTCTCTCTCTCTCTCCCCTTCCCACCCTCCCCCCTTGAATTTTCCTGAACATGAAGCTATTTAAACTCAAAGATAAAAAAAATTACTAGAAAATGCTGTAATATTTCAAGTCTAAAAGTATTGCCAAAGTAGTCAAATATTTGCCAGATTCTACATATTCATTATTATATTGCCAAAACAGTTTTTCTGTATTGTAAGGAAGGGTCTACAAGGTGTTCAGGGCTCAGGGCCTTATTACTAGATCAGACTTGTAGTGATCCTCCTGTTTACAGCCTCCCAAGAGCTGGGATTCCATACTCAGTCTTAATTGCCATCTCAGCACAACCCCCCCCCGCTGGGGGCAGGACCAGCACAGCAGGCCCAGGGATCGAACCCCTGACCCCTGTGCCTGCTTGCAGGTGCTTTAACCCACTGAACTGCTTGGCCATCCCTTACCACAAGGGGTTTTTAAAGTGGATAATCAATGTATATTCTGGGAGATGATGTAAAATTCCATATGGAGTTAATTTAAATTTTTACTGAGCCCATTTCCTCTTCAACATATTCTTTCTTCTAGTTTCCATTATCATGGAGCTTAAATAATCAAACAATATGCAACAATAATATGTCAGAGACTGCGTATTATTATAAAACATAATAAATCTTATATTGATAATATAAATAATAAATTTATTTAGCTCACACTTTGTGAAGCTAAATTCTATAAATCTTTTATAAAATAAATCTTAAAGTAATAAATATTATAATAATACAATTTACTTTCTCACCAACACAGTAAATGTAAGTCAACAGAGGTTTCTGGAAACAGATTATCAAGAGGCTATTATTTGCATAAGGTATAGCCAAGTGAACACTATCTTTCTTGCTATAGGGTAGAATTCATGATTTACTAAGAAACTTCTCATATTGATATAGCAAAGCTTAAAATTCTAGCATGCCGGACTTAATAATTAAAATTAATTGATTATTTTAAATATTGTAATAGCCTATGATTGAAAAGCCCCTAAAACAAGAGGAAATATACTATTATAATTATTCAAATTTAAAAGAACATATAAAAATTGCTTCTTTTAGTGACATTTATCATTATATAGCACCATATCATTCAGCCAAGACAATTTATACAAACAACAATGAACACTTTTGCATACAGTCATCTTTGAATTTATTAAATCTCTTTTAATAGGAGAAT
Organism: Tympanoctomys barrerae; assembly: GCA_002564285.1. Lineage (NCBI taxonomy): Eukaryota > Metazoa > Chordata > Mammalia > Rodentia > Octodontidae > Tympanoctomys > Tympanoctomys barrerae. Next base: position 8,302 of record NDGN011529594.1, read on the forward strand.
TGAAAAACAGGGATTGGCTTTAGTTCATTCAATTTTTTGCAGGATTGCTCTAATTCCATATTCATCTCTCCCTTGAAGTTTTCATATCCCATAGACTAATCACCAATGTATTTAATTAATATTTATTTATCCAAAGGCAATAGAAATATGACTGTCTGGTGGATGATAAACACCTTTTCTGGGGTCATTTTGGGAAATCCATGCACTATAAGGATTGGTTCAATCAGCATTCCCAAGTCGGTCCATGGTGGGAAAAAACTTTCCTGAAGAAACATCTAGATGTCCTCCAAAAGTTTCATGCAGTCATAGGATGGGTTTCCACAGTTTATGATTGATTCATGGTCCAACCCTGGGATTATTGGTATAAGTACACTACAAGCTACTGGGCCAGTAGCTTACATACAATATAAGGGAGGGAAAGAGGCTTTCTCTTACTGTTCTTCCCTTTTTGCTCTTGCTGCTTTTTCTGTTTTCCACCTAAACTGTAGCCCTTTGCCACATGCCCCTCTGCCTTGGAGCCACCTTACTATGGCACGAAACCTTCACAAACTGTGAGCTAAATAAAACTTTCCTTCTGTAATTTTGAGTGTCAGGTATTTTCTCTCAGCAACAGGAGAAAAGTAACCAAGGCAAAACCCAAACTGTAGTGTGTCTATTTGTCTTTGAAGTGAAATTAGTCATTTTCCTTTTCACAAGCATAAATTCATCCTTGAATAAGGTAGTTATGGAGATGGCTGAAGTCACTCATGCTGACTTTACATTAATACTGTAACCATTAGAAGTATGTATTTCTGTAGTAGTTATTCATAGTACAAGATGTAGACATGATATCTTGTCTAAACACTATTAGTTCAATACTCTCTTCTCATTGAACTAAGAGAAAGTAGCTGTGTTATCTATGCTATTTTGTATATACAGGTATATATTTTTTCACTACTACAAAGATAACAATATGCAATGTAATAATTATTGTAACTGTCCTTCTAACCTTTTTTGAAATTGTCTCATTGCTACTTCTTTCCCAATAAAATTAATCTAAAAAATAAACAATAAAACTTGGAAAAATGAAGTATGTATTTCTGGTATGACTATGGAGTTAGCCCCCGACTGCTTGAATCCACTGTATCATTCAATATTTCTAATAAATAGAAAGCTATAATCATTATTCTCCTTTTACAGATAAGAAAATTGGGACAGAGTTTAAGTTGCAGTTACCTAGCCAAAGAATATGATAAATGTATGTCTGCTAGATTCTATAAACTAAAAGGTTTCCTTAACTTATTTAACTCTTCAGTATCCAAAAAGAAAAAAGAATTATTTAAAGTAAAATAATCATGAGATGGGAACAGAATAAAAACCTTAAGTATAAACTGTCTTCTTCAAAATTTGATTAAAATAGTCTTGTTTCTACCTTCCATCCTCATCTTGAGTTTATGAGAATTCGACCTCAAAACACTGGCTCTGCCTAGAGTGGGGAATACGGGCGTCTTTGCCCCCAGTTTTCTGTGTAATCTTGGGATGCCCACTAAACCTCTTTGGGTTTCAGCACTGGCTTGAATAGTAATAAAATTAAATTGTATTGCTTCCAAGGCCTGACCATTTTGAAATTCTAAGAGCTCTCTTGGATTATCTTATCTTTTTGAAAGATGGGTCTCATTTTAACTGGAATGATCATGAGTTTTCAAATTAAACAGTATCTTAACAATGAGTTTCAGCTGTAAAATTGCATTGACTGAGAAATGAAAGACAACTGACAGCCTAGCTAGTGAGGGGAAACATAAGAGAGTGCAGAGAAACTGATTCAGTACTCTCCCTAATGTCACAGCCATTCTGTGATCTGTCCTTCTGTTACCATTTTACAGCAAAGTAAATTAGGCTCAGAGAAGTATGATTTCTGGATTTTTATTATATAGCTAATAAGTGCACATCAGGGACCTACACCAAGGCTTGCCTGACCTTGCTGATACAGTATGGGTTAATGCATTAGATCTTATCAGATTGAGAGAGCTCTGCTCGTCAATATTTTGTGAGGCCATCCCTAAGACAGCTGCACCCTGGAGCTAACTGGATTCCCGTTCTTTTGGCACTTTTTGTTATAATGCATCTCTAAAAAGTTAAGATCCCTCACTAGAATCACCAGCTGTCAGAGGTGGAAGGAGTTTTGAGCAGTATACAGCCTAGTATTCTGTGAATGTACATTCCTCTGAGATAATTTGAGATCCTCTTAACAGGATGCATGTTAGAAATGTACTCTAAACAAGCCCTATGGTTTAAATGAAAAATGAGAAGTTTGTGAAACATTTTTTTAGAAAATTAACTTAGTAAGATAAGTTTAACATGATAATTGGGAACTAAACCTTCAAGAACAGATAGACAAAGCTGAGTTCTGTCATTAGATCAAGAATTAGTTCTTAAAAGTCTAATCATTGGCTTCAAACTCAGTAAACTGCAGTCTCCACATCTATAAAAGGAAAATGCAACTTTTATTTCATATTATACCATGAAGGTTAAATATTATAATCCATATAATCTTCTTACCTGAACATCTGGCACATATATCAAAGTGTTATTTGTTATTTGTTATTTTTATTTTCCCAGGAACTAAACTAAGAACACATAACTTCAGCCATTACATAGTTTTCACCTTGAAGGTGCCTAGTCTTTCACCCACATCCCCTACTTCCACTGTGAAGAAATTATATTTCACAAAAAACAAATAACATTCTTGGTTCAATAATTGGCCTAAGTTCTTTCATCAGATCTGTTACTCCAAATCTGAATGGCAGTTGCTTTAATAGCATGTCCTGGGACCAGCCAAATAACTCAGTGGATTAAAACACCTGCAAGCAGGCACAGGGGTCCAGGGTTTGATCCCCCACCTGCTGTGCCAGCCCTGTCCCCGGGGCACACTGAGACAGCAATTGAGACTGGGCATGGTGGCATGTACCTGTAATCCCAGCTCTTGGGAGGCTGTAAACAGGAGAATCACTATGATTCCAATCTAGTAGTGAGACCCTGAACACCCTGTAGACTCTTCCCTAAAATACAAAATCAAACAAAAAAACAAACAAACAAACCCCTAGCATGTCCTTTACCAGCAAATATAGAATTGAAGTACTCAACCTGAATCATGGGCTGACTAAGGGCACGTCAGACAAGGCAGCAACACATATAACCACTAATAAAACATATTTGTCAGCATGTGGCAATGTCATAAAATGAGGAAGCAAGAAATGAAAAAGCGTAAGGTAAGAAAAATGTTTGACTTCCAAAATGAATTAAGTGGGTGATTAGTGATACAGCTATGCCAGAATTTGGTAGCAGAGATTATTTGTTTTGGATGGGCTTGCCTAAAACAATAATTCTTGTTTATGTGTAATTTTTAGAGTACTTTTCTTGGAAAACATGAAAGTTCTTCTCCTAATACCTCAAGTTATTCCAAGGACCAATTATGATAAATGGTTGTAGAAATACAGCTAAGATGGTATGGACATGAACAATCAAGGGACAACGGAGACAGTAAACAGCAAAGATGAAAATGACACAAGGACAAAGGGCTAAAACAGATGAGAATGCACAAAGGGAGGAAAATCATTCCTGTAGTGAAAGATCTTCTTTCTGTCCCAGATTCTCTCTCCTAATCCTTTCACTTTTCCTTTTCTTTTCCTACCTCAAACTAGGAACACATGGAGAGCAAATCACACTTCCATGCCTGTCTGCCTGACCATAGGAAACTGGTAAATGCTTCTTGATTGAATGATTAAAGTAAGTAACCATTGTAGAACAGCATTATCCAAATCTATGGTACTACATTTCTCTGACCCTTAAATTTCATCATTGACCTACAAGTTAATGCAGCTAAACCTCATTGTTTTCAGTGTCAACCTCTAAGAAATGTGCTCACAAATCTTATTTTACTTGTTCAGGGGTGTGTGAATACAGAGCCAAGATCTGTGCTCCTCATGGTCTCGATGTTCTATTTCTGTAAATTAAATTGTTAAAAATTTGAGAGAAATACTCAAGCTTACGTCACTTTGCATCTAAGAATCTACTTAGAGAACTATTTTTAAAATTATGACACTCACATAAAACTACCTGAGGTCCTTCTTTGAGTACAGGAATGAGGGCTACCTTTAGTTCTGAAATGCTATAGGCAAGGTAACAATATATCAAGAGTCACTGAGCCAAGAGTCACATCAGAGTTCTGGCTGTAACTCTTCTTTAATTTGTCATTCGGTGGTAAAGAAATTATCCACTGTTTGTGGACTTATTTTTATCCTGTGTAAATTGAAGAGGTCACAATAGGCTAAGTCTGACAGCTTCTTTACAGCCCTAAAACTGGAGTACTCTGGTATAGTGAACACAGGCACAAAGCGACACTGTATGCAGATATCTTGCTGTGAAATGTGTGTAACTGCGGTATCAAAAGAAGCCATGACCGAAAAATAATCGTCTTGTATTTCTGGAAAAGATGGGCCTAACAAAATAAAAATTTCCAAGGAAAAGCAAATGTGAATTTGGGTCTGAAGAAATAAGTGAAAAGAGAAAAGATTTTGATGATTTTCCAAAACCAAAGTTAAGCCAAGATGTTCGTTGAGAGTTTAGCAATAGTTACTCAAGATAAAGACCATGATTTGAACAAGTTGTTCTAAGTTTAATATGTAGTGGAAACTTAAAATGGAAAATAATACATTAACTCCTACATGATGAAGAAATCAAAGAAATTTGTAATTTCAAGCAAAACACTGCTAAGTAAATTACAGAAATATTTAAGTTATGACTGATAAACTGTTAAGCACAATACTATTCTAGAACTATTTCTTGTAAAGCAACCTGAACAAATAAAATGTTTGATTTCCATTGGAAAGCCTTCAGCCCATATAAACATATCTATGATATTCTTAGTAAAACACACTTATAGAGTGTTTTTGAATTACCTTGAAAACTTGGTCAATGTTCAGACTGTACTGAATCCATGAGAAAATGTTTTAGCTTCTAAATAAAATTTTATTATAAATGATTTATCTGACTATAGCCTATTTTAGAGTGACCAATTAAATATCAGAGATTATACTATAAACCCATAGAAGGAACCTACTTAGGACATAACTCCCCATCTTGTGTGAGTCCATTTGCTACCAAAAACATACTTCTACTCTTTGCACTGAGCCTACACTTCCACTCTGGATAGTGTAGAGCTGGAATCTTGACCTCTTCCTCCCACTCACCATCTTTGCTCTGATCCTCTTGTGGATGTGGCCCTTGTAGCTCTTTCCTTACTGCCTTCCACCATCTGTCTACAACCTTGTTGCCCTTTCCCACTTTCACCCTCACTGTGTATTCAGATTCATCACTACACTGCCATCCCAGCATGCAAATGTGGTTCCTCTCAACAACAGTACTCTTCCTCTGATAGAATGCCTGTCCTGAGTCAGCATCCTTAAAGACTACATTTAGGCCAAGTCTTCCTGTTCCAATGTGCTATTCAGAAGAGCTACCATTAATTGTCTTCAGCCTATTGAGGAAAACAAGGTAATTGTTTTTTATAATAGTCTAACAGGTAATGTTATAGTTTCAACATGGTTTGGTTCCTCCAAAGTTCATGTTGAAATTTAATGCCCATTATAAGATATTAGGATGTGGGACCAGGTGGAAACTTTAAGAACTAATTACAGATCTGTTTTCATGACTGGATTAGAGCATTGGTATAATTGATTGATTAATGGGTATCTTGACCATAACTCTGCTATGAAATCCTGTTTATCTACATCTCTAGTGTTCTCTGTCTCTAGCTACATGATGCTCTTAGTTGGCCTCTTAAAATGAACATCTGTCAGTGTAATTCCTCAATTTTGGACTAAAATTATGAGCCAAATTAAACTTATGTTCTTTACAACCTACCCAGACTGTACTATAACAAGATTAACAGTAGGAAATGAACAAAGATAGACAGGGTTTTTTAAGTGGCCAAAGCTACATAACATTGAAAATGCCTTATCATTGTCTGATTATTTCAAATGTTACCTGTACACATAGAAATAAGAGAATTTTCATTAAAAAGGTCATAGCTTATTATCCATTCTATTATTAAAAAACAATTACTATACAGCAAGCACAATATTTGATGCTAGGTACAAGCAATAAGAAAACATGTTCCATGACCACAGATATCATGAATATTGTGGAGATAAACTGTTAATTAGCATGATAGGTTAGATGAAGGATCTGAAGCAAAGGTATAAATACTATAGAAGTATATTTCTGAAAAAGGAGATCTAGCTTATTCCAGCATGCCAAAGAAATCTAGGGAAGGATGGAAGTTGGGATAATGACCAAATCAGTTTTTCCATCTGAATTTTCAACTACCAAGTAAAATCATGTTGAGCTGGAAATAAGCTATTAACAACTTGTCAATGAATTTGAAACATACAGTTTAGCTCAGCAAAAATGTTATAAATAAAAGGCAACAGTATTAAGTCATATAAATGGTATAGACTGACAGCATAAGTATTACTTCTCATGTTTCCATTCAGTTCAGTTTTGGGCATCAGAGAAAGGTTAACGGAGATGGAACTCAAGGCCTTCACACCGGGCTGCATCTAATCCTCTTGTGAATTTGGAGGTAGGATCTCACTAAGTCACTATGTTAAGCAAGCTAAACTCAAATTCATAATTCCTCTGACTCCCAGTTCTGGGACTAAAGGCATGCACCACTGCATCCAGCTAAACTCAGTTTACCTTTAAAGATCTAGATGATACTTAATTTCTTCAGGAAACTTGTTGCTTTGGGCCTGTGGTAGCCCATCATGGAAAAAAAATCACATGGTAGAAAAAAAAAAAAAACTGCCCATATCATGACCAGGAGGCAAAAGAAAGGAATTAGGAGAGGTTCTGTCTCCTTCCAGCACACACACCCACAATAACCTAAAGACCTCTCCATTGATACTACCTCCTAAAGGTTCTACCTCTTGTTGACAATGCCTTCCTGGGAACCAAACCCTTAAGACATCAGCCTTGTAGGGATATTACAAATCCAATGGCAGGTGTCTTGATTAATCAGATTACCTCTTTTTTTTTTTTTCCGGAACCGGGGATTGAATTCAGGCCCTTGTGCTTGCCAGGGAAGTGATTATTCCACTGAGCCATCTCCCCGGCCCTAGATTACCTCTTTAAACATGTACCAACTTCCCTTGAAGAAGGTAACCATTACATATACCAAACATGTACTAATGAACACCAAATTGAAAACATATCGGTGAATGATAAAAAGAGTCACATTGGCTAGACAATAAGAAATACAGGTTATAAATATTAAAAAGCTCACATTTCATCCAAAAGATTATTGACATGTTAATAGGTACAGAAAATATTAAGGCAAACTGATAAGAAATTTAGAGATTTTTTTGTTCTCTTTCTGTTATTTGTAAATTGACAAACAAAAACTGTATATATTTATTGTGTGCAACATGTTGTTTGAAATATGTCTGCATTGTGGAATGACTATATTACCTCACACACTTATCCTTTTTGTGGTGGGAATACTTGAAATTCAATATCTGAGCAATCTCCAAGCATGCAGTGCATTGTTTTTGCCTTGAGTCTACATTCTAAAATCTTCTTTATTAGCAAATATCAACATAGATTAATATTTGTAGATTATGTAGATTAATCCTTATGTAGATTATTGGTTTTCATACTGGCAGATTAATAGATGCATGTAACATATTGTGATTATTTCACCCCACATTAATCCACTGCCTTTCCTTCCCCCTTCTCTTACTACATTCCTTCCTTGTTTCTATTAGCTCTCTTTCAACACTCATATCTGCTGTCTTTTTAAAAATTAATTTCCTGATATTAAAAGATATAATTTTTGTCTTTCTGAGTCCATATTATTTCATTTAACATGAAGATCCTCATGTCTATCGTTTTTCTGAAAACATGATTTCATTGTCTTTTCTGGCTATACAATACTTGAGTGTATATATACCACATTTGGACACTTAGATCAACTCCATAACTTCATGAGCTAGGAAACAATAAGCATGGAGATGTAGGTATCTAACAAGGTGAATATAACAAGGAGTGGTAGAGCTGGATCAATCACCATCTCAATGTTTAATTTTTTGAGAAGTCTTATACTGATTTCCATAGTGGTTGTATAAATTTAGATTTCCACCATGGTGTGGAGGATTCCTTTCTCCTGTATTCTCACCAGCATGTTTTTCTGGGTTTTGTTGTTGTTGTTGTCTTTTTATTTTTATTTTTGCTTTGTTTTGTTTTTGTACTTTAGGGAAGGGTCTACAGGGTGTTCAGGGTCTCACTATCAGATCAGACTCAGGATGATCATCTGTTTACAGCCTCCCAAAAGCTGGGATTACAGGTATGCACCACCAATCCCAGTCTCAATCACTGTCTCATCATGCCCTGGGGGCAGGGCCGGCACGGCAAGCCAGGGGATCAAACCCTGGGCCCTGCACCTGCTTGCAAGTGCTTTAGTTGCTAGGCTATTTGGCCAGCCCTAGGTAAGATGTAAACTCAGGAAGGACACATATTAACTAAGTTTATTAGTACAATTTGTGTATACGTAATGATAATTGTCACCAAAGTCACATGTACATGACATATTTTGATATTTCTTTTTTCTCAAATACCCTCTCCTCCCTTCAACCCCCTTTACTGTGCTCATATACAATGCTATGTTTCCATTTTATCCTTCTTTTCTCATTTTTTATTTTCTGTTTTGTTATGGTTTGTGTCTAGTTGTCCCCACAAAGCATCATGAAGTCATTGGGGCAGGCTTCTAGAGTTTGTGATTAATTCATGATCCAGTGCTGGGATTATGTGCGTGAGTGCTACACTGACCTTGGGGCATATAGCCTGAATACAATACAAGGAAGGGAGTGAGGCTTGCTAGCTCCCACAATCGCTGCTCCTCCCTTTGCCCTTTGTTGTTTTCTACTGCCATCAACAGATGCCCTCTGCCATGTGCCACTCTGTGTTGAAGCCAGCCGAGCATGGACTGAAACCTTCACTAACTGTGAGCTAAATAAACCTTTCCTTCTCTAATTTTGGGGGTCAGGTGCTTTGTCCCAGCAACAAAATAAAAGTAATTGAGAAACCTTTCTTCCTTTCTTCCACCACTGTCATTATTTTCCCTTTCATTTTGAACAATTTTTTCTATTTCACAATATCTATTATAGACATATATTTGGTTCTTATTGACATTTTCAGTTTCTTATATGAAAAAGATAATATAATTTTTATTTATATTCCCTAGCAACTAAAGATGGTGACACCACTTTGATATTCTTATTGGTCATTTGCATTTCTTTTCTAAAGTATCTGTTTGGTTCATTTGCTCCGCTGATTGGGTTGTTCATGAGGGATTGGGTATTAAGATTTTTTTAAGTTTTTCATATATTCTGGATATTAATCCTACACCAGAAGAGTAGCTAGTAAAATTCAGTCTTATTCTGTAAGAAACTTTTTCTGTTGTAGAATCTTTTTAATTTGATGGAACTCAGTTTGTTGATTCCTTATCATTTCCTGGGATGGTAGAGTCTGATTCAGGAAGTCTTTGGTTGTAACCTTGATTTTACTATTTTCTCTCAGTCTCGGGGTTTATATATAGTACTTCGATGCATTTTGAAGTAATTTTTGTATGAGACAGAAGATAGGGATCTAACTTCAATCTCCTACACATGCATATCAAGTTTTCTCAGCATCATTTGTTAAATAAGTCATCTTTTTTCAAACATGTTTTTGGCACCTTTGTCAAGAATTGGATGGCCGTAGTTGTGCGGCTTGTTTTTGTGTTTTCTATTCTGTTACTTTGTGTGCCTATTTCTGTGCCAATACCATGTTGCTTTTATTATAATTGCTATGTAGACTATTTTGAAATTGAGCAATATATTTGCCACATTGTATAACAGATTTTTAAAAAATATATATATAACTGTGCTTGGGTTTTCATTGTTTATTTGTTGCTTGAAAATGAGTCATCCTACTTTATTATGTTTAGTTCAGTTAAACATAATACAGTGGAAGAGTTATCAAATATAAACCTTCTGAAACCTGAAACACTTTGGATGGTATTTTCAAAGCACACTTAATAAAGCATAAACCTAATAATGCAATCTGTTTTTATCCAATTTTTGTATTCACAGAATAGAACCAGAACTCTCCATTAAAGATCTATTATTCCTATTATTTGCTAAAAAAAAAAATTCAAAGGACAATCATAACAGTGGCTCCCAAATTAGCCGGCATAACAGGATGACCCAGTCATATTTATCCAGGTAAAGATTAGCATCACTTACCACTCTCCCTAAGCCAGATCTGGGATCTGGAGCAGGATACTTCTGAAATTTAAATCTTTCCTAGATAAACCTTACACATGACTAGAAAGTGGCCTAAATCAGAGTGGTAAGGCACTCCTTGCATTAATCTTTTCCTTTTCCATTTTTGTCACCATGATTAATTAAGCATTCCTGTCAGAGGCTCTTATTAACCTCACTGAACAAGAATACCTCAGGGTGAAGAGTTTAGTAGTGAACCTATCCCTTCTGCAGATATAGTTCACAATCAGGGATTGTCCAAATCTAAAGAATGCTTTTTCTGTTCTATTAAATTTCCTTCCTAGATCTGCAAAACCTATTTCATTTAGAAATCTCTTAATGTATTCAAGTAAGATTTGTCTAATGTCTACATATGTACCTGAATTAAATAATCAGATGAAAACACACATTCCCTTTCTCTAAAGAGCCTAGAAATCAGTTCAAAGAAGAATAAAATCATGCACAGTGAAACAGAAAAGAGAAGATAGCATTTTCCACAGGAATCCAGAGACACGGAACCAATAGGACATTGTGTTCATCACAATAGCAAGACACCAAGATAACTTCCAAGGAGAAATGTTTGTCTTGGCCCACAGTTTTGGAGATTCCAGTTGATGAGCATTAGATCTGTTGCTTGAGGCTTGTTGCAAGGTATTACATCATGGTAGGGGCATGTAAAGAAGCAAAACCTCACCTCATGTCCATGAAGGCATAGGGGGAAAACGAGGCCAACAACTGCCTGGAGCTGCCCAGTGACCTCAATGCTTCCAGGTCTCATGTTACTCTCCTTCAATAGCACTGTGGGGACCAGTCTCTTAACATATGTGCCTTTGGATGACACTTATGATCCAAACTGTAACCAATACATAGACAGACAGACAGACAGACAGACAGACAGACAGACAGATTTTTTTAATGAAGGAATGAAATATGTGACTATGGAGGTGGAGAATTTTCACAAGCCACTGCCTGCAAACCTGATTACCTGAGAAGCAAAGGAGACAATGGCATAAATTGTAGCTTGAGTTTGAGTGTCCAAGACAAGAAGTTTCCATAACCAAGGCAGAAGAAAATGTACATTCCAGCTCAAGGCAGGACAGAAAATTTGCTATTCCTTCACTTTACTGCTCTGTTTAGGTCCTCACCAGATTGAATGCCCAACATGATGCCTATTCATGTTGGTGAGCATGGCTTTTCTTTTCCCAGTTTACCAATTCCAGTGCTCAGCTCTTCTAAACATATGCTCTCAAGGTTTCACCAGCTATTTGGATTTCCTTTGGCCAGGTCATGTTGACACAAAGCATTACTTATCACAAATATTGATATGGCTCTAATAATATGTAGCAAGTGGCCTTAGAGAGTTTCCAGTGCAGTGCCTAGCCAAGATGGTGGCACAAAGGTGAATAAGGAGCAGGAAGCTTCAAAGGATCAGCAATGACTTCATGGAGAAAATGGAGTGTTATCTGAGTTAATTCTCATAGGCAACTTGCCCTATACCACTTAGGAAGGGCAAGTAGATTGGGTAGTGTAATTAGATTTCCTTAGTTAGAGGTCCTCTGCTTCTCTTCCTGCTATGATCTTCTAGGGATGTGACCTACAGTTACATGATCTACCCTTCAAATGAGAGATCTAGAATATTCTCCAAGCATGCCCTAGACACAAGCTTTGAACATTTTGGGTGGAAAGCTGTGGGTCCCAGGTGCTTAGAACATGGTATAGAATGCAGGTAAGGTAAGATGTGAACTCGGAAAGGACACATATCTTTTAGCCTTCCTGATTTTGTATCCTATGGACAAGAATGACTAAAAATGACCAGAGATGATGCTCTGAAGCATGGGACCTGCATTGTCCAGAAGGCAGTCCTGTACTTCATAGTCAATGCCAGATAGAATTCAACAGAATGGGCTGGAATAGGGAGGTAGAGGCAGGGAGAACAGAAAATATTCTTGGCTTAAAGAATTGCCAAAACAAATATTAAGAAAGGAGCAGCAAAGGGGAGTGGAAGTAATTCAAAATCTATCAGAAGCAGCGTGTGTTCCTATTTCTTCCTTCCTAGTGTTTTTCCTTTTGTTTCCTGCCTTCAATCTAAGCCTTCTATAAAACTGACTTGTTATGTGCTGACTTGTACCCTGCTCCAAAACTCATATGCTGAAGCTCAAACACCTTGTACCTCAGAATGTGACCCTTTTGAAAAAGGGTCATTAATGATATAACTAGATACAATAAGTCATGTTAGAGTAAGGTGAGTCCCTACTCTGATATGTTTTATATCCTGATGCAAAAAAGAATTCAGCCACAGAGACACATAAACACAGAGAGAATACCATTGGAGAAAAAGAGATTAAGTTGATGCTTCAACAAGCCAGGAAATGGCAAAAATGGCCAGCGCACCACCAGCAGCTAGCTGACAGTCAGAGAACAGGTTTTCCCTCATGGACTTCAGATGGGACTAACCCTGCTGAGACCTTTATCTCAAGCTTGTGAGACAAAGGCACTCAGTCTGTGGTACTGTGTTATGGCAGTCCAAGTAAACTAGCATACTACCCACTCGCTCAGGTGCTTCCTGCCACATCTTTAAAAACCCATTTTGACCTTCTCACTTGGGAATCAATGTTTTGTCTTCACTCTTCTTAGGATGGACATGGTACTTACTGTGTTACAGCTTTGCATGCATTTGTGTTCTCTCTCTGGTGGGCTGGACCCTCCAGTGGACAATGATTAGATCAGCTCATTGTCTGGAAATCTGAGGCATCTTGTGGTGGATGGTAGATACTCAACATATTTGTTCAGTTGAAGTGAACTAAGGAGAAAGACAGGAAAAATGTGTAGGAATGCATTCTTGGTCAGTACTAGAGAAGAAAAGCTTCTCAATTTTTGATACCTTCTTTGTGATAGGAAGTGAATAACTCCTAGTGATGCAGGGATGAATCCCACATAAAGAGTCCATGAATTAAAAATGTTTATGGACTAGGAAGAGACTTTTTAATATACTTCCAAAGAATAATCTGATAAATAAGAAAGTAGAATTGAACATAAGATTAATTAGCCAGAATCCCAAAGAAGAGAAGTCTAATGCATTCAAGTGTTGGACTGGAGGGTGTGGCAGGACAAACCATGGTCAGCGGCAGAGACAGCAGAGTAGAGATCAGAAGACTGGGTCTCTCCACTCACTTTTGGAGATGACAGCTAACACAAAGGCCTAACTTGTTGACCTTTGCTTTCCCTGTACAGTTTATTTGAACAATTCAGCATTTCACTGAGTAGCAACTGATTAAGCATGGATTTACAGAAAAGGATCAGTAGGTGGTACAGTTAGAAAATAGCCATTGCCTGTAGTCAGTGGTCACCCCTACCAGGAACATGGTCTGAAAAGGCAGTGGGAGGCATTGCTATAATGACTCTGCAGTACATTGGAATGCAAGTGTATGGAGTGCACTGCTGAGGCCAGGGAGCTGTGACTGTGAGCTGCTGCAAGGGAATCAACTCCATCTTTCAGAACGGGCTCAGCACCCAGCATTCAGCAGGGTGCTGAGCCTCGGAATCATGTGGACACTGCCCAGTATAGTGCACAGTGTACTCAGAGCAATCAGCCCTGTTCTACCTTCAGCAAGTGTGTTGGTTTGCTTGAACTGTCATAATGAAGTTCCATAGACCAGGTGGCTTAAAGAGCAATGATCTACTGTCCTGTGATTCTAGAGACTAGAAGTCTGAACTCACAGTCTCAACAAGATTCGTTACTTCTGAGATGTCTCTCTTCAGCTTATAAAAGACTGCCTCTTCCCAGTGTGTTTACATGGTCTTCTTTCTGTGCCTGTCTTCATATAAAGACATGTCACCAGGAGGAGTCTAACTGTAGGCACTAGGACTTCAACATATGGATGTGCAGAGACCACAATTCAGCCCCACATGCCCACAAGTTCTGTGAAAGGGAACACTTCTGTCCTAAGGTGGTGTTGTAGTCAGGGTTTGCAAGAGGAACAATTTAATATAGGGCACAGAATTTATAAAATTAATTTATAAGAGTCACCAAAAGAGTCAAATACAAAGACAGTGCAGGAAATCTTTCCACACGCTAAAGACCCAAAGGATCCAGCTGAGGGCCTGAATACATACCATCACAATGTCCTGCCTGAATTCAGCTGAAGACAAAATGCCTCCCATGAATCTACCTGGAGGTCAAGAGCTCACAATAATGCCACACGCAAGCCTGATTCAAGGATCTACACTGCAAAAATGCCAAGATCAGCAGTGGAAGCCAGAAAGTCTGTGTCAGGGGGTGAAGGATATGTGCCAATAGGCTGAGGAACTGGCACTGGAGCCAGAAAGATACAGTCAACATAAAAGCTAGAGTTCTGCTGGAAAGTACAATAACAGTCCTCAATTTCAGCAAAGTCCTGAGCTCCTCTGATGATGAGAACAGCTGAGTTCCTATCAGGAAAGCCAGCAAGATAAGCACCTCCAGGAGAATCAACAGCCCCAGGAGAGCCAACAGCCCTAGGAGAAACATCAGCCCCAGGAGAACCAACAACCCGTTAATAACATCTCTTCTTCTCCAGTTCTCCTTTAAATTTTCTTGGCAACAATCTTCAGGACGGCCTCTTACATCCAGCACCACACTGGTTCAGTTCAGCTGGGTGTCCCAAGTTGCCCACCAGTTGTCAATCCACCACAGGTAGGTCATAAGTTTTTGCTTTTATGAAAATTGTGATTTGAATATGAGAATAAGGTCCATGTATCAAGGGCTTGGTCCCAAGGGAGTTCCATGGGAAGGGGTGGGATTTGGAGGAGGTGGGACCTAGTGAACGGTCTTTAGGTCATTGGGGTCACATCTTCCCAGGGACTGCCTGTCTCTGCTCTAGTTTGTGACTGAGTGGTGTACTCTGACACACATTCCAATATGAAGTACCACTACTCCCCTTCACCAGAACATAGCCAAAGCAGGTCCCATGTCCTTGAGTCTAAATTTGTGAGCAAAATAAATCTTTCCTCTTCATAAGTTAGTTGCCTTGCGTATTTTGTCACACTGATGCAAAGCTGAATAACACATTCCTCACATGTAAAGCTGAGGAATCCAAACCTGAGAGAAGGTAGACTCATTTCTAACCTGTTCACAGCTTTATATTCTTTTTCTTTAGGTTTTTTATTCTCTGGAATTTAGGCCTGTCCCATAGAAGAACATTAAACATGGGGTTTATTGTCTCATAGTTTAGCCATGAAGCTTTCTGAAAAGTTAGGCCAGAAATCGAGAGCTGGGGGCATTAAATCTGGATGTAGGAAAGATCTGAGAAGCTAAACACTCAGGCAGAATGTGTTTTTCACCCACAAGACTGAGATAATGGAACTCATACACTGATGCCGCCTGCTCCTCATGGAGTACAGCATACTTGCAGGGTTGAACTTTGGCCTCCTATCTTTGTTAAAATGGCCCACTGTAGAGAAGAAGACAAAACTCACCACCAAACAGTTACAAATTCTATAGACTGATCCTAAAGGTGTATTTAACAAGAACTAAGAGACTCTTTCCTCTAGCAACCTAATTTCCATCTCACTCAAGCCACACCTCTGTTAAAAAGACTAAGGTGAGATATAAAGGTCTCCTGATCTATGTTTGCTGAGGTTGTACACCTTGAGCCGGTTGATCATCACATCTGCTCAACTACAATAGTCATCAAAGAGCTCACGGTCCACAAGAGACACACGTCAGAAACTCTCACACCTTAGAATACTGCTGGTTGTGCCCAAAATCTCACTGTCCCCATGTTGTTTAGGTCTCTAAAAAACAAAACAATAAAAAGAAAGAATAGTGTAGCTCCAGAAAAATGTTTTATAATTGCTTTTAATGAAATAGAAAGCCATGTTGTAATGGTGAATTTTATTTAGTAGTTTATTTTCAAAATAGGGTCTTACTATTTAGCCCAGGCTGGCCTCAAATTCACGATTCTGCTTTATCTTCCCAAGTACAGGATTACTGGCACATTTTACCATACCTTGCTTGGAGAGGGAATTTTTAAAAGGCAACACAGTCATAATATAGTTATCTCCAGCATAATCTTTAATTTTTCTGAAAAAGATATGAAAATATTTTTAATTACAGTGTAATTTTTGCACATTACTAAATATTTTCCCAAATGTTGCAGAAGAAACACACATTATGATGGAGAGATGGTTCCATTTTTCAGATTCCTGAATTTATCCAATCTATTATGTTGATTATGTATGCAAATTTAGTGAAGTACTTCAGAATATCCACTGTCTTTATTCATAAGTTAAGGAAAACAAACCTAACCTATACCATATACTAACATGTAGATAACAAATAGTCATATCTATGTGGATATTCCTGTTAGTTTTATAATACCAGTGAAAAAACATATTTCATATCGAGAAAATGAAGATAAATATCTAAGATAGCTATTCATGCTAGGGAATCAAATAGATGATCAATCAATTATTGCCTTTAACAAAAAAATATTAAATTTTTATTATTTATGATTATGGTGCCAGATAAAATGTGCTGTCTGATCAGATTTGGATTTCAGAGAAACATTTCTGCAGTCTTGGGAATTGAACCCAAAGTCTTACACATGCTAAGCAAGCACTCTGCCATAGAATTACACCCTCTGTCCACATATTTGTTTAGTTATAAGCATGTCCTTTGTAATTTTTGAGATGTGTGCAATATTAGAAATATATATGCCCAAAAATTATTCCTTAATTTGACCTATCATTATGTATTTTTATTTGCTCAGTCTGACAACCTATTAATTGTGTTTTTTACAATAGTCACATTCTCTGCTCTGAATCTCTGTTACTCCAGTTGCATTAGGGACTAGAACAATTGGATTAACCAGAAATCAGTTCATCAAGCTAAAACTAGAGCTCTCTAATTCAGAGGGAAGCACTCCCAGGGAGGGTACTTAAAGGACTGCATGCTTGGAGCACTTGCCTGCCCACTGTGCTGTGACTGCCGGAGCAGCCCTCACCTTCTCCATCACCACCCCTGTGCCCAGCCCAAAATACAATAGCACCAGGGAATACAGATGCCCTCATTTCCAAACTTATCCTATGTGAACATGTAGGAGCCTGCAGTCCTTCCTCACTCTGAAGAGTGGCCTCAAGTCACCAGTGAGATGAGTGGGAACAGGGCCCAGAGATGCTGAGAGTATAGGTTTCCTGGAAAAGGAAATAGGCAGAAACAGAGTCTTGATTAGTGATTTTTTTTGTGGGGAGCACTGGGAGAACAGGGGCCAGATGATGTCCAGAGACCAGATCACATGAGTGTGGCAGCCTATTTTCACTTCAAGCATGGGGATCATTCCTTGAGGGTTGACAAAAGGAGCAACATACCATGATGTCTGTTTCAGGAGGTTCACCTTGGGTGTGACATGAAGAGGAGAACCAGCAGAGTGGATGTGGTAGCACATGCTAGGAAGTCCAGCCACTTGGAAAATGGACACAAGAAAAGTCACACATCTGAAGTCACTTTGTGCAGCTTAGTGAGACTCTGACTCACAAAGACAGTTTCTGAGGATGAACTTCATGAACAGCAGCACTTGACTAGTGTATGCCTGGTTTCAGTCTCTCGGAAGAGAAGGGACACACAATAGAAGCAAGAGTAGAATTAAGAATGAGTGGAACTGGACAGGACCACAGCCTGAAGTCTCAGAAGTCTGGGGTGGTGAAACAGAAGGATCACAGGTTTGAATGCAACTTGGGCTACTCAGTGATTGAACAAGACCCTGACTCAAAATCAAAAAAAAAACATCAAAAGAAGCTTTTGGAAGAATGAAGACCTTGGGCTCAGCAGCTGAGACACCAAAGGAAAAATAAGTAAATAACATATTATTATTGGGAATTTGGATTTATGAGTGGGAGTTGATGGTAGACATCCAATTTAGGATTGGCTTCCAAAAGATATGTGTATATGAAATGTGATAAAATTATGGTTAATATTTAAATTGAAAAATGAAAGAACTATTATAGTTAAAGACATATTGTCATCAATTCCCTTGAAAATATCTCTTAATTTAGACACTTATCCCATTACTCTTGCCACTTTCTGGAACAATTGCCAAGTCCTCTTTTACGAGTGTTTTCTCATTCCTACATTGATGTCCTGAATTGATTCAAAATGTTTGTGGTTACATATTTTTTTTAAATAAATGCACATTATGGTATGTCCTTCTCTACTTTACTAACCAGATCTGGGAATGTGTGACTTCTGGTTCTTTCCAAAATCAGGACCGCCATGAAAAATAAATGTGTTGAGTCTACTCAGGACATCTAGGTGACTGTGACAGCATGCCTAAAGGTGCCCACAGAGGAGGACCCTGGAGCTGTTCTGGGAGGGGCCAGTGCAATGGGAAAAGAGCATGCAAAGTGAGGGGGTTATTTGAAGAGGATTATTGGATATGCATCTTTCACCACAATAAAAATGTGTAAAGACTCACATTTTCATCATGTGTACCTGTGCTTGCACATGTCCATGTCTTTGGATTTCACTGCAAAGCCAAGATGAACCTGGTGACATTTTAATATGTTTTGATGTCACCCTTCACAATATCATAGCCTTAGTTATATCTCATTGTGTTCAGAGCTTGGGGATAATCTTGTTTCCAGGCCTCCTCACCTGGTTTGGCTTCTCAGGTGAAATGCTCTGACCTATCTGGGCTCACTGTCTTCACATGTCCTGTGGTTATATGCTACCACACAAGCACCTCATGACATAATCTAAGAAACAGAGACCTGAACAAAACAATGACTAGCACTAGGACAATCTCTACATCTTCTCTAGCCTTTTTTTTTTGCCTCTCTTTCCTTTTCTTTTCTTTTTACTGACACAAAGAAAGACAGGTGTTCCTAGAGTACAACAAAAACCAACGGTATTTATAATGTTCAAGAAACTGAAGGGTAGTATTGTCACCAACAGAATATATCTGATAACAGTTTGCCCATCAATTCTGCCCTGAGAGGCACTAGTGACTGGGCTTTCCAGTGGCATTGACATCCATCAAGCTATTCTTTCCCCATGTGGGAGTTTTTCATCTCTTTTGGTGAGCATTTTTTCTTGTGAGAACACAGCATCTAAATGCAAGTAACTCTAACAAACTCCTTTCCCTTCACAGAACTCTCAGTGCTTGGTTATCTACTGGCTACCCTCATTCAAGGGCTTCATCCTTATACATCTGGAATGGCTCCTGGCCACCATCAACCGGCAACAGAAACATCAGGAAATCTGAAATACAGACAGAAGCCTTGGTCCAGTGCTGGAGTACACACCAGCTCCCTCATCTGGAGAATGGGAATGAAAACTACCTGACTACTAATACCATTGTAGGAAACAATTAATACAGTAAGAGTGAAAATATCATAAGATCCTAATAAATTGAGTACCTATCCTTGGGGGCTCTAGGTACAGAGGAAAATCAGTCTGAAGGAATCTTCTAAAAACATGAGCAAAACTTATGATTTGAAAGTAATACTTTCGTTCTAAAATAAACATTTTAACAACGTTTATGGGCACCAAATAGAACAGAGGCTGAACAACAATAGCATTTGATATTTTTCTTTTGCTTATCTTATACCACCCCTTAGGAAAGAACAGTGGGGCCCCCCTCTCCATAAATGACTTTTTGAATCAATAATATGCTTAGTTCAGGCAGTGTGCTTTAGCACGTGATTATTCAGTTGCTTCTTTCTGGAGAAGTTCCACAGAGTCACTCTCTAAATACTGCTTTTGTCTGGGCCAAATCAACTTGAAATGGCAAAAGACATTACTGTGGAGCCGTATTATGAAATACCATCATAACACTTTGGTGAAAATCAGAGCAGTTTTTATTAATAACAGCAGAACCTAATATCATTGGTTTTAATTTACCTTTTTCACATTTTAAAATGACATTATCCAGATATAAATTGTTATGATGAGAAGCCATTCACCAGAGACCGAAACCAGCTACAATTCTACATTCAAAAAAAGCCTTTGCATATATCAGTGAAGGACACACTAATAAAGATTGGTCTGGAACATTTCTCTTTATGACGATTGACTTATCAGCAAAGGTCCCTGCAGCAGAGTGGGAAATTACATAATTGCCAGAAACTGTAGATATTTGACTTGGCAAGAGCTCGAGTTTTATCTGATTTATTTTTGTAAGAATTGGGCCCTGAGGATATTTAGAAATGTTTCATGAAAGAGCAGTAAAATGTAAATGAAACAAGCAAATAGCCACGTTCAAAGGCTGCCTTTACGTCCATCGTCACTGTTGTGATAACACAAATAAACCGAAGACAAACCTTTTGTGATGGTGTTGGACAAAAACACTACGCTAGATTAAAACATTATGGGCTACAACATCTGGACATTTCCCCCTCTCCACTGTCGCGCGTCATCCTCCTACATTGTCTCCCAGGGAGCACTGCCTAGTGTAGCGCTGAACCTAGGAGACAACACAGAGTAATGAGGCATGCAAAACATGAGGGACCGTAGTCACAGTGGGAGGGTCCCTACCCCATCTGCACTCTGGGAGGAGACCAGCCACAGTGTTGGGATAGAGGGAGCAAAGTGCTGTGCTAAAATGTGCAGCGTATCAGTGAAGAAGAATGCCTTCAGTTTGCAATCTTGAAATTTTTGTGCTCTAAAGCAGATATCAAGGTCTTACAATGTATTGAACCACTCTGGAAAATTCAGAGGCATGTAGATTCTTAAGGACCTCTAGGTTTACTTGAAAACACAGATCCTTAGAAACATATTTATGAGTAATGTAGTTAAGACAAAAATACAATCCAGCCAGGTATGGTGGTGCATCCTTGTAATCCACATACTCAGGAGGCTGAGACAGAAGGATCACCACAAGTTTGACACTAAAAAAAGTGCCTGGGCTGCATAGTGAGTTCAAAGCCAACCTGAATTATAGGTGGAGACCATGTCTCACCAAAAAAACCCCACAATCTGTTACAAAATATGCTGGCATATACAGTTATACTTTAAAATCTCATAAATATGCTAATATCATATGCTTTGAGCATATGATATTAAGTTACAACCTTTGCCTCCTAACTAGAATGTCAGACAGATATGTTAAAGGACATTCGATTACATTAAGTTGAATATTGCAAACAAAGAAAAAGGTTTAAAAAAAAGTCTGAAGTAGCCAGAAGAAGAAAGCCATGTTAAATTTTTCTTCAAAGTGCAGGTTGTATTTGCAGGGGCAGCAACGATTGAGCTGCATTTGGGCAATGAGACGAGGGTACCAGACATGGAAGAGCAAAAATTGCCTGAGACATTAACAAGTGGAGAAAAGAATAATTCAGATGACAGGAAAAACATAAGAAGCCACACACACACACACACACACACACACACACACACGATGCAGATTGTTCATAAGTGAGGAGAAGCCAAGGGCATCCAAAGTATAAGAGGAAGGAAGGAAGGCCACAGGATGTTTTTAGATGGGGAATTACAGAGTCAGATTTTTAAATTTGATCTGCTGCATACATGGAGGTAAGAAATTGGAGCAAAATATATTAGAGGCAAAGAGATAAGGGAGGTAGTTTGCTTAGCACAAATGAACAATTATAAAGTGAACAATTAGAAAACTATCTAGCATGTTCTCTGAAATTGAGGAGTAAGCAGACTGAGCAAAACCAGAAGGGAGTCATGCAACAGGAGAAATTAGAATGAACCTTGCATACTTAGATTGAAATTAGAGGATGAGCATAAATAAATGATCTTTCTTTTCTTTTCTTTTCTTTTTTTTTTTTTTTTTTTTGGCAGAACTAGGGATTAAACTCAGGCCCTTGTACTTGCAAGGGAAGCACTTATTTCACTGAGCCATCTCCCCGACCCCTAAATGATCTTTAATACCATAGTCAGGAGAGGAGATTCCAAGACATGAAAGTATGTGTATGAGCATGAGTGTGAGTGCGTGTGTGTGTGTGACAGTACTCTATCCACTGAAAGGGCATGAAAGCAATGATGTATGTAAAGCATCAAGTACAGTTACCATTTTCTAATTCTATAGCTCACTGAAAGGAAACGGACCTCTAAGAGAAATTGCTGAGTTGGGATGGAACAAAGAAAGAGCAAGATAAGTCCAGAGACTCTAATTATTCTAGAAAGTACTGAAGGAAATAGAAGGCATATTTCAAAAGCATAGAACTCACTGGAAAGAAATTGTTCCACCGGTCAAATCTGAGCCTTCAAAAAAAATAACAAGGAAGGCTGGCCAAATAGCTCAGTGGATTAAAGCACCTGCTTGGGCAGATGCAGGGGCCACGAGTTCGATCCCCAGGCCTACCCTGCTGGCCCTGTCCCTGGGACACACTGAGACAGCAATTGAGACTGGGCATGGTGGTGAGCACCTGTAATCCCAGCACCTGGGAGGCTGTAAACAGGAGGATCACTATGAGTCTGATATATGCAATGAGACCCTGTAGACCTTGTAAACCCTGTCCTAAAATAAAAATTTAAAAACTTGGGCTGGGGAGATGGCTCAGTGGAATAAGTGCTTCCCTGGCAAGCTCAAGGACCTGAGTTCAATCCCCGGTTCTGAAGAAAAAAAAAAAAAAACTTTAAAAAACTAACAAGGAATTGTGCTCATTGTTCAGTGTAAGAATCTATGAGTTCAAACTTACAGGAATGAGGGGAAAAGTGTTATTACAGGACAATAATATCCAGTTGCATAGATGGAATGAGGAAGGTAGAGAACCATTAGTGGAGGCTAAAAGTAGATGTGAAAGTATGATGGCAAGAACTGGACAGTCACATGGTCTGTTGTAGATTTTATATTATTTACAAAGAGACAAGTAGGACTTTAAAATGAAAACACAAATTTAAACAAATCATCAAATTGATAACATGGGTGAATTTGACACCATAATCCTGTTAGGGAGATGACAATGCTATTTAGGGGCCTGTGAATCACATGACCTGAACCTAACATTAACAAAGTATCAGACAAACTCAAAATAAAGGCAGACTATAAAATATTTGACTTATAATTTTCAAAAGGTCAAAATCAGTAAAACAAAAAAGGCTGAAGATCTATGATGGAGACATAAGGAGACCAAGGAGACATAACATTTAAATACAGTTTGTGATCCAACATTTGAAACAAAACAAAAGTTATAACTATAAAGAAAGTTGTATTGAAAGAGTTCAGATGGAAATATGTACTACGGATGAGATTATGATAATCTGAGATTTGATAATCTTCATGAAAGCCACACTATGGCTATAAGGGAAATTCTAGCTTAGTAAATACACCCTAAAATATTTGGGACTAAAGAAGTTTGATGTCTCTAACATTCTCAAGTTAACATAAAAGAGAATCTACTTAACATCTATCTATCCATCTACCTATTTATTTCTCTATCTGGAAACACAGAGATTAAATGGAATAAAATTTTTAAAAATGACTAGATAAAGTAAGTTTCTTTTACAGTAAACTTACTGCTTTTAAGTTTCAAATTATAGTACATACATTTATGGAATAAGCATACTTCCTGTATTTACTAGCTCACAGTCCACAAAAAGAAAGACATTTAGATCACTGTCTGAAGCACTGTGTCAGTGAAAGCCGTTTTTCTCTCTGCTGCAGGAAATCTGTACACCTGGTGCAGAAGTTCCTAGCAGGAGTGCTGAGTGCAGGGACTGAACAGTGACGTGGACAAGAGCACAGATCCATTAGATATTTTGAAATGTAGTGGTACTCTTGCTGATCAAATGGATGGCATCAGGCTCGGGCAGGCAGGGGCCCTGCATGTTCTCCTACAGAGCTCTCTGTAAGAAACAGATGGAGGGAGAGATTTGAAGGGACGTAATAAATCCATCTTTGTAAATATCGAATTCCCGCTGTGCAGCCATCAGGCCACTCTCTTTCCTTAGAATCTTCTCTGCTGTGCAACAAAGTGGGCCATTCAATTGGTGAAGACATTTTGGCTGAAAGTTGATAACAATCCAATGGGCATCATCTCCTTGGAGCCCACAGTGGAGAAAAAAGTGTTCCAAGCGTAATCTACAGTTTTAGCAAGTGCATCCTCAAATGCTTGTGTGTTCTCCAGCACAGAAAAGCCTTTCCAATTGAGGATGCAATATTTTACACTTACACTTTTATTCTACCATAAAATATTGACTTCAAACAGTGTACTAGGCACTAAGGATAAAGAAATGAATAATGCATAGGTCTTTTCTCCAAAGTTATCAAAGAGGGTTGGCAAAATGTGAGAACAAATGAGTATAATTCTGCACATTTGCTGCTTAGAACGGAAACTGCATAGGAGCCAGGCAAGGTACCACAGCACAACACCAGATAGGGGTAGGGCTGATCTTAAAGAATATGAAGGAAACCAAGGCAAAAGATGCCAATGAGTGATATGAAGTCACAAGAGGTAGGTCTCGGATAAAACATGAGCTTATATCTTAGCCACTATGCAGACAGCAGGACCACTGCAGAAGCAGAAGTGCAGCAATGGAAGCAAGCTCTTGCGTACTGAGGAGGAGGAAGGGACCTGCCAAGGAGACTGGCTGAAGGGAAAGGGAACACTGTCGATCTCCAGCTGGACTCTAAAATGCTGAAAGATGCTACCAAAGCCAATTTCATTGACAGGAACCCAGACTCTGGACTCTGCTCTGAGATGCATTGTCCTGAGGGGTTCCCAGCCCTGAACTTAAGTTGCAATAATATCAGAGGGGACAGAAGGGACTCTAGCAGCAAGCTGCCAGCTCCTCAAATAGCAAATACACCTATTTTCTCACCACCAGTGGGGCTGTTGCCAAGAATCACAAAGATTTAAAAGGAAAAAAAAAAAGAACAAAAGAAAATAAAGAAACAAGACCCAGTGTCTTGCCCTGGAGCTCTGAGTTCAGGCTGGGGCCCTCCCTGTGTCACAGTGGGGCCAGTGAAAGCCCTACCCACATCCCTGACTTGTGTTTATGCAGGTGAGTCAGCATGCCAGGAAGCTGGGAAAGGGATGGTTAGCGAGTGCCTCTTCTACGCCAAGCACTTCTCTGGCCCCTTCACAGTCCTGTGTCCTTTCTCCCAGCAAGGTCACTATCATTCTTTTTACTTTACAAGCAAGGAAAAATGATGTAAAGTTGTGCAAGCTGCAGAGATACATAGGATGTGGTAGCATAATACAGGAAGTGTGGGCTGCCATGCTGTCTCTTTCCTCAGTGACATACTGCCTATTTCGGGGAGGCTGCAGGTTGGGTTGGTGATCCAGGGCCTAGAAATGAAGGATGTCACTGTGCAGGGTAACAATGACAATGCAAGTACAGTGTGACTAACAGGGCCTGTGTGTGGATGTCTTATACTGCTTTTCATGTTGGTTTGTCTCTTTCTTTATTTAAAAGCCACCTTGTAGGGAATGTCGCTTAGTCTCCACAGTACTTCTGAGATGTGGGTCAATTAATAAAATTGACCCTCGAAAATTGATAAAATTCTGAAGACTTGTCCCCAGGAGGCACCTTTCTACATGGCTCCAGCAGCAGACACATACATAGGGTATCATATAGACCAGGTCACCCTGTGAGTGGCTCTGAGGATGAGAGCCAAACACACAGCACTGCTGCCACAGCTGCAGATGCGCCACCGAGGGCGCATGAGTCCTCCTTGGTCCTCGTCCAGCTGGCTGGCAGGGAGCAGAAACCGGGCTCTCCCCCTTTAGGTGAGGTATAAGCAGTTGATTAACGATGTGAGGCAGAGTGGGGCAGGCAGCGGAGTCTCACACGTGTTTGTCTCAGGAGAGCCTCAGCAGGCTGTGGGAAGAAAGGCGTGCATTGTCAGGAGGGGGTGGTGGGCAGCGCTTGCTAATTAGGGTTTGGCTAATGCTGGTGAGTGTTGAACATTCCTGCTAATGGCTGCTGCTAATGGGAAAAATGGGATCATTTGTTAATTTTACCTATGCAAGTGAGTGTTGAAGGCCGGATGGAGGGAAAAGGTGAAAATAGACCATTTTGGCTCAACTGAATAAAAGGTGGAAAAAAATACTACTGATTTTCTTAAAAAGAACAAGACATTGATTTTCCATGGGGGCCAATCTCCCTTGCCTTTATGAAAGAGTGGTCACTACTTGGTATTTAACCAGCCCAATTTCCAAACCCTTTGGCCATCTTCCAGTTGACCTTTGCTCCTTGCACAATAAGCAGATTTTCTAAATGCCAGTTGACTCGGAGCAATGTATGGTCAAGGGCTTTTGGGTGGCAGGAGCAACCCAGTGACAGAGTGAGGCCTTTCCTAGCATCTGTGAGGCCAGCGTTCAATTCCCAGCTTCCTATATAGTTTCTATGTTGTGTGACTACACTGAGGTTTCACAGCACAGTTGTGAAATAGAGGAATGCATTTAATTGCTGTGTTACACATGAAAGGGTTGAACCTTAGAGCCTTAATCTACACAGTAAAGGAATAGCACTTCTCTTTTTCAAAGCCTTCTGTTTTACAGCATATCTCTATATTTGAATCCCTTTCTCAGAGTATACTTTAGATTTGTGATTACAAGTATTTTGCATTCTTTATTCTCTCCTAATCCATCGAAGACTTCTACCTGTTTCCATAGAGTTCTTCAGCCCTCTGACTTTGAGGTAAACCCTGAATCATGACCAACCAGTAAGCCCTGAATCAAAAGCCATGTATCTGAAGCACAAGTCATTCGTCACTGGTGACTTCTGAATGGCATGTTCTTCTCTCTGGATAGCATTCCCGGAACTTTCACTTCCCAGCCTCAGCCTACATAAGCAGAATGCTGATGCAGCCACAATCTAAGAAAAGCCTGGTGTATGTAGACAAATGGGCCTCCAGGCAGTGTGTAGGATGAGGAATCACCACTGACCATGGACTAGCGGGAGTATTCTGCATGTGGACCACACACAGGATTGTTGTGTGACGCTGTTTCATGATCATCCTCTGAAACGCACAGAGACATAGTCCTGGCAGATAGAGCTCATGTTTAGAAATGGTGATGACTTACCTGGTTCAGTTCTTTGTAGTATGACCCAGATAACTAGGATTCCAGACTGACCTACTGTTAAGATGGGTATAAAAGGCAGGCCCACTGGAGGGAACGAAGCATCTGTCCTTCAGAACACAGATGACTGGAAGCATTACAGGTACACAGGATGGAGTCAAAAGGTTGGAAACTAATTACCACCTTCTATGTCAGTCTGTACTGTTTGGTAATTAAAAAGTAGAAAAAAATATGTAATGTGTCTCATGTATGAAGATTGTGTGAAGGTTTTGCACGCTTCCTCAGGGCACACTTTATCCTCTGAGAAGATAGAGGCAGTCGCTTCCACCCTTCCCTGCTCTGTGTGCTCCAGAAGGAGCTCACACCTCTCCAGCAGCATTTTGATTAAAGCAAATCACAGGAAAGCCCACATCGACACACCTCCTACCCCCATCCCCATACACACACCCAGAGACACAAAGTGCTGTGCAGGATTCAGCCCACCACAGACCCTTGTTGTGTATGACACTTCAAACCAGGCACATTTCTTGTGCCACCCTTATCTTTCTGTCTAGAAACCCTCCCTTGAAAGCCTTATAACACCCACCCTATAGACTCAAGGGCAAAGGCTGATTTTAAACAAGTGGTTATGAGCAAAGCTGATTTTTAAACTCAAAACCACCTGACTCCAGAACAAAGACTGTTGCCTCAGGTATTTTGTGAAGTCCAACCATGAGAGCTACCTCCAGGCTTTTACAGAAAGGAGCCTAAAAGGAAACACCACCCTTTTATTTCAATAATTAAAATTGAACCAGGGCCTTGCACATGCTAGGCAAGCACTCTGCCACTGAACCACATTCTCAGGGTTTCTCATATTTAAAGTTGGGTCTATTCCAAAGAAAATATTTTCATGGCATGAACTCTATTTTAGGTGTCAAGGAACTCTGAGGTCTGTACTGTACCTGCTGGACAATCCCAGACCTCTGAAAGATGTAAGAAAAAGAACATTCTTTTCCAAAAATATCCAAATGTGTGAATCCAAGGGCCCTCTTAAGAGACTCAGACACTGCCTCATAATAATCTTCCTGCTCCCTACTTAACCCGTGTTCATTGAAATAGTTAGTGATGATCAGTGATTGGAAGCCTGACTTTCCTTGTTTAGCTTCCTCTTTTGAAAGTTCAGCCAGGTAAAGTCAATCAAATGAATGTACGGAAAAACAAATGTTACATATACATTTATAAACACAATAAAAGCCATTGAGTTGCATACTGTAAATACATGTTAATTGTCTCTCAAAAAAGGATGTTTTCAAAGTCACTGAGAAGGTCTTTGCAGGGCACATCAGATGCATGAAGGTTTGGAAGCAAGGAAGCAGCAGAGGTCAGGCTAAATCACAGACATCCTTGCCTATCAGACTAAAGCATCTGTAATTGTTCATTACAAAACACTGATTCTCCATAAAGATTTATAAAAAGGGAGTCCAAAGGCCCATTTGTGTTTTAGAAAGATCCTTCTACTGGCTGTATAAGGCTGGACATGGAATGAGCACAGAATCACAGGCAAGAAAATTATAAGGAGACTCACTTTTAGCTCACTGTAAAAGATGAAGACTTGGCTCGAGGATGACGAAATAATGGAGCACCTCCTATTTGAAAAGCCATCGTGAGAGAAAAGAGACAAAGGAAAGGGAGGAAGAAAAGAACAATGGGGCCACTAGTGAGAAGCCCAGTTTCTTAAGGATGGGCTGCCTGGTCCTGTGCAAAATCTTGGGAAATGGACAAAAGACAAAGAGGATAGATGAGAAAGTTATATACTTTGGAAATGCTAGCTAGGCCTGAAGTTTAGCCTCCAGCCAAATGTGTATCGTACTGGTATCTGAGTCCTACGTCCATAGACTTTGACTAGAGACTGAACACTGAGATTTTTAGAAGCTCTCAGGTAATTGTAAGATGTGTCTGAGGCATGTGACCCTGTAGTGTGGACAGTTCTTTTCCTATTAAGGCAGTCAGAAAAAGACACAACTACTGCTGACCAACTGCTGACCACCCCGGCAGACATGGCTCTACTGAGCAGAAATGAGGCTCTGTCATAGGCATGGGGACCTAGGGCCATTCCTGAAGGTAGCTCAAATATGGGCTTTATTCTACAGATGTGTAAGATAGACAAAGGTTGGTGTGAAAATTCTCAGATGGGATCAATGAATTCCTCATTGCTGTAATTGAATTATTATCAGAGTGGGATCTCAAGCTAGCAGCATCAGCTTCTCTGGGAAATTGTCAGACATTTAGATTTTAAGTCCCTAAACGATGAAGTCCAGGGGTGAAAACTGACCTATAGTTCTCTGTAGCTTGCTGATCACTATGAATTACTTCCTAGTTACTGTTCAAAGAAACACAAAAGCAGCAGTGGAACAGATATACAGAGGCCTGCTCCTACATAGCTTTCTTTCCAGTGCTGCCCCTGAAGACAGTAAAGAAATACAATCTTATGAAATAAAATAGGTCAAAACAAAAGCTAGGAATAAGAAAGAAAATCGGAGTAAGGGTTATCGATCAAGAGACATGGGACATTGGTGACAAGTTAGCCAGCTATTCCAGCTTTCCAGGTGAGAGTTGATGATGATAATTAAGACAAGGCAGTAGTGGTGTTTGTGGTAAGGTGTGGCAGAATTGGTGTGTTCTGAAGGCAGAGAAAATGTGATCTGCTGAAAGTTAAATATGATAAAAACAGAATAGTCTAACTTGATTCTCAGATGTGTGGCCTGAAAACATAGGTTAATAAGTTATCATTTATTGAGATGGCAAGCCCTGACTGGAAAGCCATTTAAGACAGTTGAAATCAAGGGTGTTTTGGCCATGCCAAGCCAGATATAAGTCATCTAGCTACAGTTTTGATTGTACTGTTAGCTGTAGAAATAAAGACTATGTCTAAGAGAGTCATACTCTGGCTTAGAAGAGGACAAAGAAAATATCATTTTCAACAGAAACAAGTTAGAAATACCCCAAAGATTCATTGCTGGGAAAATCATTATGCAAATTATTTGATCTTTAATGCTATAGAGTCACTAAAATTTATAATTGTGCTAAGCAAGTAATGATGAGAAAACTAGGCTTAATAGTATTTAAGAAAAAACGAGGACACAGAATTATATATTGTATATATTTCTAATAATGTTTTAAGAAGGAGAAAGGTAAACTGTAGACAGATAAATTTTTAAAACTAAAAGATTAAAACTCTCATATTGAGGGCCAGGGATATAGCTAAGGGGAATAAGCACCTGCCTGGCTAGCACAAGGTTCCAAATTCAATCCCTAGTATTGAAAAAACAAACAAATTAACTAACTAACTAACTTACTAACTAACTAACTAACAAAATCCTAATGCTGAGGATGTTAGCAAGAACGGGTAGTGCGTGTCTCTTACCTACAATTTGGGTTAAGAGAAAACCAGAACAATAAAATAAAATACAGAACACTGTTGGACTCAGAAAGTGAAAGTTGGAAGTTTGGCTGAGAAGAAGACAAATGGGTCTACAATGAGTTTGCCACTCACATTGGTGGTGCCTTAAAATGCATAGTCACAAGTGGAGCTGACCTGGTGAGTGACGGAATAATCCTTTAAAAAGATCTAAAAGGAAAGAAGTAGCAACTGTTATACATTAGACATTTGAACAATATTTAGACAATAGTACCTAAAAACACAGGTAACTGTTATAAGAATGTGCTCAAACATGAAAAACACTTTCGCCCTATGAAAACAAAAGTGTAGTTACCCCTGCATAGAGTCAGTTTGTTACTATGGAATTACATCACATGTGATGTCATAATCTGACATCCAAATGAAGAGCTAGACAGAGAAAAACAGGAAAGGGAGCTGGGGAGGTGAAAACCTGCATAACAACAAAAGAATTCCCCTACTAAAAAAATGAGTCAAACATCTCTGAAACAGAAAAAGGTCAGTGAATTGAATGCCCTAGAACCTTACAAAGGAGCTCAGGAAATGTAAATGTCAGTCTGTCCTTCACCTCTGGAAATGCTCTGCAAATACTAATAATTGTTCAGGTAATGGTTACATGTAGAAGAAAACAGAAGATAAGGAATGACAGTAGTGGAAAAATAGAATAAAGCATACAGTGTAAGTCAATGTCATTGGCCAACATTTACTGAAAAATACTCCAGGCTGTCTGAGGGTTGCACAGCCTGGTTGGACCAACGATACATAAACCGAATACAACTCAGCATGCAGTTCAGTGCACACAAAAGGCACAGGAAACAGGAATGTCAAACTGAGCTGAGTTTGGGATATGGACAAACAGAGGAGGTGGTTTCAAGGCAATGAAGGTGGCACTTAGGCAAACCCATCTCACTTGGCAGAAAGAGGTGAGTATACCCGGTGGAGGCAGAAGAGAATATGTCACAAAACTCCCATGCTAGTGGTGGTGAGTCAATGGCACGCCAGCTGCAATGTTTTTGTTTTAAAACAGAAAATCTAATGTAAGAGGGTTTTTTTTCCTGAATAAAAGCCTTTGTATTCAGGTTTAATTTGTGATAAATGAGTGGGCTTTGGATTGTAGTTCAGACAATTGGTTTCTAAAAGATTACCTATCACTGTCCTAATCTGTTTGACCAAGAAAATAAAAAACATAATTAGATTTACATTTTATAATATATTGGGAAGACCTAGAAGTAAGGAAGATTTGGGGCCTTACCTAACCAAAAGGCTAGGGCCTAAAAATGAATATCTAAGGCCTAGATTAAAACAACAAGAGTAGAGAAGAATTAGATTTAAATATCTTTTGTAGTTAGAAATGACCGAATACTATGGTGACAGGTATGGTGAGTGTGAAGCAATGCTGGAAACAGTCTCAAATGAGTCCAGGAGCCAAGCCACTCTCTGCAATCCCATTCCCATTTGATGCACACCTCTGTGATATTTCTATTGGAAGACACAGAGCATAAATGGATGAGAGAATACGGCTCTGGGAAAACTTCATTCTGACCTAAAGATGGAACTCCTTGAACAGATAGAATTAAACCAGGTATACTGGCATACATTTATAATCCTGAGGTTTAGGAGCTTAGGTAGAAGGACCCTGAGTTTGAGGCCAACCCAGGCTACACAGTGAGCTCAAAGCTAGCCTGAGCAATGTAGTAATGACCCTATCTCAAAAAAAGCCAAAATAGCTAAATAAATAAATAAAGGCAATACTCATTTAATCATGCTGATGCTGCTGAGTCAGTAGCAAGAATGTAAGAAGTGCTCCACTAAGGGCCTGCTCTAATTTTTAAAAAAAAATTAAAAAACTTTGACTAGGGTCCATAAAGTGAGTCATTTTCTCATCTCCTGTTCAGCTTTCCTTATAAATCTGTCAGTATCAAAGTCCTTCTCTGCTCTAGATACTGTGAGTAATCTGATCCTAAGAATCAAAGAGACATCTATCAATAATCTGTACAGGACAAGGCTTCTTGTTTAAAAAAAAAAAATCGGACTAATTTTGGTGAGACACAACTGCTCAGAACACTGACTATAATTCTCAGGAAACTGGAAGTTTTGATTCTACATGACAAAATCTCCATAGGGAACAATCTGCTGAATAATGGAGAATATAAAAATTACTTTGTGCAAACAACTTTACCTAAAAGCCAACTCATGCTGAGCCCTGGAAAATTCTCCCATAGCAGTTGCCATGTAATCATTTCTAAGTAGCAAATGCCTCCTACCTTGAAACTACAAACTGGGCAGGCCAAATAGCTCAGCGGATTAAAAAGTGCCTGTAAGTAGGCACAGGGGCTGCTGTGCCAACCCCGTCCCCTCCTCCCCCAGGCGGGTTGAGATGACAATTGAGACTGGGCATGGTGGTGCACACCTGTAATCCCAGCTCTTGGGAGGCTGTAAACAGG
>NDGN011529598.1:334-10908 GCA_002564285.1 Tympanoctomys barrerae
AGAAAGAAAGAAAGAAAGAAAGAAAGAAAGAAAGAAAGAAAGAAAGAAAGAAAAAAAAAACCAACAACAACCAGAAGTTCACCTGAGGAAAACTGCAGTACCAGTTGGTTTTTGTCAGGGGACAGAAATGATCCCTAAGTGTAGCCCACCATATTCTCTGGGTCACAAGTTGCTTGAGGGGAAGTGATTTCTGTTTTGGGTGGTTTTTTTTCCTGTTAATAGCAGGAAATTATTCCTTTGGTGCTGAATAAATATTTTTAAAAGGTACAAACCTCATGGGTAACGGACAAATCAGAGTATTTGGGGCTGGGGAGATAGCTCTGCCGTCTAAGCGCCTGCCTGGTAAACTCAAGGACCCGGGTTCCATCACTGGTACCACATGCCACGGCAGCCTTGGAGCCCTGGGTGCACCACATAGGCCCCTGAAACTGGGTGTGGTGGCACACGTCTGTAATCCCAGCCCTGGGGAGGCTGAAACAGGAGGATCACTATGAGTCTGAGCTGCGTAGGGAGACCCTGCACTAAATAAATAAATTCTTAAAATTGAAAAATAAAGACTATTTGTCTAATTACAACCTTATCTTGTAACTCACATGAGACAGTTCCTGCCGTTGGTGGCTGTGATCCCAAGAAATCTGTGGATTGTGGCACTTTATCATCACCACAAAGTGACCCAAAACTTGAGTATATCCTGGCTTTCTGTAATTGGTGGTGGGTGAGGAGTCAAGCCAAACCCCTTCTAACTGGCTGGAAAGGAGGAAATAAACTTTTTTTGAAATCTTAGTTTTCCACATTTGTGCTTCTTTTAGAACTAAGAACTCCTTCCCTCAAAACTTCTTTGTGCTACAATTTCCTTTCTCCTTTCTGTTTTCTTTTTCTTTCTTTTCTTTTCTTTCTTTCTTTTTTCTTTTTCTTTCTTTTTTTCTTTCTTTCTTTCTTTCTTTCTTTCTTTCTGCTTTCTCTTCTTTCTTTCTTTCTTTCTTTCTTTCTTTCTTTCTTTCTTTCTGCTTTCTCTTCCTTCCCCTTCCTTCCTTCCTTTCTTCCTTTTTTGGTCACCTTTCAGGCAGCTGGCACCATTTCTTACAAGCTTCTCAATCATCATCTGAAGCAACATCAGTGAAAGCTTGCTAAAGTACAGTCACTGCTATGTATCGTAAAGCAGGTACAAAATGCTTTGCACTCACGGAGGTATGAGACAACACTGGCCTATAGGACTAGAAGATACAACTAAAAAGGCAGAGGCCCAAAGGATGAAATTACACAGCTCTGCAAAGAGATGCCCCTTCTTGGGTAGGAAAAATACCGAATGCTTCGTGAATTTGCAAGTCAACCTTGAGGAAAGGCCATGCTGCTCTTCTGCTGGAGGAGGCGCTGCAGTGCACACATGCTGCAGCTGCACAGAGCGCAGTTCTTGTGGGTCTGGGAAAGCCTCACAGCCTTGGAAACCGCCCTGGTGTCAAAGGCAGACAGGCAGAGGGACAGGTGAAGGCAGAGCCACACAGTGCAGCCGCTAGAGGTTGTGAGCCAAAGACAGAATGCCGGAAAGGGGAGTGGACAGAATAATGCGGGGAAGTGGACATCTGAGGGAGGCACAGGCCTGTGCCACATCAGAGTCTCACAGTATCTCACCTGGAAGATGAAGGAACAGGCCCTAAGCCTTGGAGCTCAGGCCCAACGGAGGCCGCAGCTATGCTGAAAGCCAGCCCTTGAGTGTCCCAGAAAGAGCTGGCGCCCAGCTCTGCCTCCTGTTCTTAGCGTTAAACCTCTCCGTGATAGAGCTTCCTGGTCTCCTGCCTCCTTCCCAGATGTTCTGCTCTGCTGAGTCCCCTCCCTGGACACCAGCTTCTCCCCAGGGCACTGTCCCAGGAGCAAGTAGGCTCTGCATGGCGGGGAAGCTGCCCTACACCCCAGCACCTCTCCTGCACACCCTGGCTGCCTGGGAGGTGGGGGCTGGGTCTCTGCCGCCTTCTGCCTGGAGGTTCTGTGCTCACACAGATGTCATCTTGCCCTTGGACTCATCTCCTGCTCACTGAGCTTCCCCTGCTACCCCAGTGACCAACAGCCTCACCTACTCATACACCCTTCTCTCACCAAAAAGCGAATTAAGACAAGTGAATAGCAGCATACAGTGCAAACCAAGGGACCCAACAAAAGCCCACACACTGTCAGCTTGTCCATGGGAAAAAAATGAGGGTCAGAAGGGCATGAAGGATGTTGTGTCCTTTAACAATATACTGCTTTAGACATTTTATTGCTTTATATCTGTGCAGACAAACACAGATCCCTCTGTCACTACAGATGATTTAAAAGCATTAATGAAGCCTTGGGTGGAAAAACAATGAGACTCCTAAACCCTGGCGACTCAACACAAGCACCTGCACAGTGGGCCAGACTTGCTCTTTCCCAATCCATAACAGACATTAACATTTACTTCTTGGTTGCCAACAAATTACCCCCAAGGGCTTTTCTGTAAACTCTGACTACACAGAAAGAATTACTCTCCTAGTAATCATGCATCAGACGGCTGCATGCTGACAGTATTGGGATTTTGAGGCCCCTTTGTTTCTGCTTGGTGTTCCTCTGGACAATCACCATCCAGTGAACACTGTTTGATATTTGTTGTTGGCAACAGAATGGGAATTTCAGCTCTTATAGGGTTTCTGCCTTCAGGCTCTTGAGTTCATTAGACATAGCGCTTCGCCTGGTTCATTATATGGTTGAGTCATTCTTAGTCTCAGGTTGCAGAAGGCTGAGCAAATACTTACACCAGGGCACTTTCTTGCCCAACATTAAATGCGTGACCTACTTTCTGTGTACAATGGCACTAAGAAATATTTATAGTGTTTCCTGAATATAAAAATCATAAGTTAAGGAGCAGTACCTTAGGATAAATGAGACTCATGAGTAAAAAGAACCAATTAGGGGCTTACTTCCTTCTTGAAGATATAAAAATATTTTATAGAAGCATAATTCTCAGCACAAATATTATGCAATAGTTCCTGGGAGGGGTGAGGTTAGCAGGCACTGCTAGCATGAGGGACCAGTGGCCACAGAGAGTTAGTCCCGTGGATGTCACTGTCCTCCCACTACATGAAAGCCCAAGGTCCTGCAATCAATGGTCTTTCTTTTTCTACAGCACCTGTGTGTACAGGGGCTGTCTGAAGCATCACTCATGTTAGCTTTATCGACTTCTTTACCAATGAGGACCTGGCCGAGAGGGCTGTGAAGGCCTAGGGCTGGGAAAGGGGGAGCCAGTACAGCCATCACCTGGATATCATTAGCTGCTTACAAAATGTTTTAGAGGATGTCTTCCAGCAGTGGAGCAATTTGAGTAGCATTTACAGCTAGTAGCTGAACTCCACAATGACAGAGCAGAGTAGGTGTGCAAACTGGAGTTGCGACTTTGAAATAGCTGTTAAAATATAACATACAAATATCCTTTGATCCACCAGCCAGTTCTACTGTCCTTTAAAAACATATCTGATGCTGTACTTTATATATATATATATATATATATATATAT
The DNA here is from genome assembly GCA_002564285.1 of Tympanoctomys barrerae. Lineage (NCBI taxonomy): Eukaryota > Metazoa > Chordata > Mammalia > Rodentia > Octodontidae > Tympanoctomys > Tympanoctomys barrerae. The sequence continues at coordinate 3,858 of NDGN011529598.1, forward strand.
ATATAATTCTTAATGGGACACACTCCTCAAAGTCATCCTTAGGACGTTATGTTGTATCAACACAGTTTGACTAGAGAGTAAAGGAAATTATAGGAGAGGATTTAAAGGAAACAGTATTTGAAAAATAAGATGCCTTTGGCAAAAGTCACACAGCTCATGAGCAATGCTCCTGGCCTGCATTCTAGCTGTGCCTCCTGGGAATGCCACATGTGTCCAAGGGTTGGCAAGAGCTGGCTGTGCACTGGGGCCATGTGATGGCGCTGTGGGTTGGAAACAGTTTTGGGGGGCCCTGCAGAGAAGTGGAAGCCACAAGATTGATTCAACTGGAGCACTTGTGAGCCAGAGAGGGGGCTATGCACAAAATGAAGAAGAACGACAAAGCTTCTGTCCAACTCCAGCAGGGAGGGCTGAGCAGAACTTAGAAGTATAGGGGGTTAGGTAGATCCATAAGGATGTGTTGAAGAATTAAAGCTGGTCTGGGATCAGCTTCCTTAGGTTACATGTTGACCAAGAGAATGATGGTGTGTTTTGTTTTGTTTTCTCTGGAATAGCTTAAAGTACTTGTGGCAGAAACAGTCCAGATGAATGTGTGTCTATTTTTAACCTTTATTCTTGTCCACTCCATAGAGTCTCCCAGCTTCAGCCCAGTGAATATGACTGGATGCAGAATTTATAACAAGTCTCCAGATCCAAGTCATCAACCCTAAACCCAAGCAAGTGATATGGTCCGTTTACTCCATGCTCACTGTGGGCTACTGTGACCCGGGACACACTGTCCATAGAATTCCCAGGTTTATATCTGCCGCTGTTGGTCCCATGAGTATAGATAAGGACACAGGGGCTCAGAGAAAGTGGACATACTTGTCCCTTGGCATCCACACTGCACTGGTTCCATGACCACTTACCCCAGGTCACGGAATTTGCAGATGCCCAAGCCGCTCATCTAAAATGGCACAGTGTTTGCATGTGGCCTCTCATATACTACATTTTAAATTGCTATTAGATAAAAGAATTAATTCACTGTAAATCATGTACATCTTTGTTATGCAGTATTGTTTAGGGACTAATAATGAGAAAAAAGCTCTACATATTCAGCACAGATTCAATGTTTTAATTGTTTTGATCCACAGTTAGTTAAATCCATGCATGCAGAATCCACAGTACAGGGACCAATTATCTTCTGAAGCCACACGGTCAGTAGGTAATAAAGCTTCAGTTTCAAGGCAGACAATCTGATTACAGTGCTAATTCTGCTAACCTGTGCATAGGTGGAGCTTATATTCTCCGATAGTTATCTGGGATAGAAAAACATGGGTGATGGCATTTTTTAGCTCCTGTCTTGTGATACATATGTATTTTGAGACAAGTCTTAACTTAGGTGCTAGATTAAGCAATCTGTGATTCAGTACATTGATATGAATATTGTCTCCACCCACAGAACATTTTAAGCAATGGAAATATTATAGGAAAATGTTTTGCTCAAAACAATAGTTTATAAGGTAATGGGAACAGGTGAGGAACATAGTCTTTACTGTGATTTTTCTGTGGGTCTCAAGTGGGCTGTTGGATATCGATAAGAGTACAAAGAAAACTTAGATCTGTCATGATACAGCCTGGTGTCTAGGCAAGTGATTTAACCCCTCTGGACTCTGGTCTCTCTATCTGCAAACTTAAGAACACTTGCCTTGAGGATCCCATGGGGTAGCAAGGCTCAAACGAGCAATTAAAAAGAAAAGGGTTGGCACAATGTAAACATCTACAGGAGGAAGAACACATGCTCATGAGCTTGGGAGCTGGCACAGTTGCAGTGATGTGGTGCCATGTACAATCAGCTGACAAGCCAGCCACCCAATCCACCACCACCCCACCGCCACCATCAGTGCATCCATAACAGAGGGTTGGGATCAGAATCAGAAAGCACTCCTGCTCAGTGCGGCAATCACTTCATACCTCCAGGGCTGTCTCAGGTATTCATATACCTTGCTGTCTTTGTGAAGGGGAAACACTAGAAGGATGAGCATTCATGTCTACAGCTGCTCCTTGACTTACAGGTGTTTCTTGACTTACAGTGACTAACAGTGGGGTCACATCTCCATGGCCTATGAGAAACTGAAACTTGTGAGTCTAAACTGGAAGTTACCCAACATCATCTCAGGTCTACTTACTTTAAACATGCTCAAAACATTCTGCTAGTCAACAGCAGGACAAGCATCTAACACTGAGCCCAAATGACAAAGTATTGAACACCTCACTTATTGATGTCATGATGAACTATAAAATCCTGGACACAACAGGCCCATAAACACTGGCAGCACAGTCTGTTGTCTCGTGCTGGTTGTGTCCCTTTGCTGTCATTGCTCTGTCCAGCATCTAGAGAGAGGATCCTATCACATGGTTCTAGCTTAGGAAAAGATCCACTTTCGAAGTTTTACATCCACTGAGTACCTATCATTTTCACACCACTGCCAAGTCAAAATGTTGAACATGTTTCAGTCAAGCCATCCTAAGTCAAGGATAATTTGTATAAATGTATGTACCATAAAGCACCTTCTCCTACAAGTAGAAAGACCTCTATCATAGGGGGCCAGGGAGATGCTCAGTGGAATATGTACTTCCCTGGCAAGCAGCAAGGGCCGGAGTTCAATCCCTGGCCCCACAAAAAAAAAAAAAAAAAAAAAGACCCCTATCATTGTGTGGAATACTTTTAGTGCATGACTCTGAAAGACAGTGGCCACTACCTCAAGGCCTTTGCTGTCCTCCTTCCTCTTCCTTCTGTATGTACAGAATTCTGCTACTCATGATTCTGCTTCACAAGTGTGGAGCCCGGGGTGGGGCAGGGGGTGTCCAGAGAGGTTGCCAACTGACTCCTCCCAGGCTGCAAGCTTATATCTCTAAAAGCAGGGCTAGGCCAGTATCTTTATCCCAAAGTTCTTAAGCTTTTGGATTCTGTAGTTTGAGAGTTGGAAGATCTGAAAGAGAAATGTTAAAAAGCTTTGTTGTCTCTGTTATACCTTGTCCTTTTAAACACTGAAATGTGCTAGTTTCTACTCTCTCGTTTAGGGTCATATTTGGCTGAAGGTGGTTGAAACCATTGACAAGAGTCCTAAATCCCATCCCAGTGGGCCAAATTATATAGGTGGGAAAATGGCCCACCATATCTAAGATTTGAAAAAAAGAAATCCTTCTAATGAAGTACACAAGTTTTCTAAGCATTTCTTGGGGCCAGTGTTTTTCAAATCAAGGACAAGGTTATGGAAGATCATCTTTAATTAAACCTGCTGTTGGTCCCTCTGGGGCTTTGTGCTGTGTTCACCTCTTAAATTATGTACTCCAATTAGCGGGATTCCTGTTCCTGGCCTCAAGGCTTTCTTTGCAGCTCCCACCATTCTCTGGTAGTTGTAATCTGTTTAATTCTCTCTGGAAACATCTACTATACAGTTTCTTCCTTGTTTTCTTAGGTTGCATTCTTTTTGCTCTTTTCCTCTTCCCCACGTATCTTTTCATAGCATGTAGAACCTGGTCTCTCTTAAACCCCACACCCTGCCTACCACCACCCCACTAGTTCTCCTATCTTTCCTCAGATGTCTCCACCTGTTGATAGGATTTTAATGAGGATGCTGATCAGTGTTTCCTGCTGTCAGTCAGCTTTTTGAGAAGATAAAGTGGAAGGGGGTTGCACAGCTGCTGCTGTGCTCACGGCACCTGCTGGGCTGTGGCTCCGGCCATATTCTGTGCTCTGGATCTGCCCTGTCTTCTCTTACGTCTGCCATTCTACAAGGAGACACCACGTAGGTGCCAATCCTCCCAGGTGACAGTGTATGTCCTCAGCACATGAGGCGCACATCTTGGAAGGCCTGTTCCAGGCACTGTGTAGGTCAGGAGCTTCTTCCCCACCTCTCAGATCATGTGGTGGGGCACTTGCCCAGTGACGCTCAGGGACAGTTCCAAACGTGAGCTGTGTGTAACTGTGTTATGGGGATAGCAGTCCTGCCAACAAAGCTGAGGAGCAGCACACTGCTAGTCTACTTTTCTAGCCACTCTTCCTGAGATTGTAGGATAAAAGGAAAACACTTTGTTTTGTGTGTGGAGTGTGGAGTGTGGAGCTGACCAGCTCTGGTCAGTTTCTTTGTCTTCCTCAGTGCTTACCCCAGGTAAGGACAGCCCAACCAGGCAACGTATTGATTGCCTCCTCCTGCTGCATGGTGACCTGAAGCCAGCTTAGTGTGTGTCCTTTCTTTCCTTTGGAGACTAAGCATCTTTGTTTTACTGTCCCACTTGGAGGCTAAATTTGCAGACTCTAAATTAGAAATTGTTGTAAGAAGCACCCTTAGCATTTAATAACTGACATTAATGTGGCATTTTATTATGTAAAAAGTTTGTACCTCTGTCATCTGATATTTCCATCAATGCTGTGAAATAGGTGAGGCAAATATTATTATTCAGAACCATTTCCCTTTGTCATGTTATGGGTGAGGAATTTAAAGGTGGAAGAAAATTTTAGACCTTCAAACTATTTCTACAGATCCAAGAGATAAGGTGAGATGGGTGTGGGACTATTGATTATATTAACTACATTCCTATAAACAGAACAATAGGATACACATATATGGATGAATATCCATATGTGTGTATATATATATTTATTTTTATGTGTGTATATGCATATGTATAGATAAGTATTATGTGCATATATGTGTAATTTATTTTTTAAAGAATTAGCGCATGTGATTGTGGGTTGACAAGTTCAAAACAAAAGAAATCAAGCAGAAGTTAATGATGCTGCAGTTTCTAGGAAAAAAATTTCTCTTCTTCGAGAAACTGCAATTTTTGCTCCCAAGCCTTCCAGCTGATTGAATGAAACCACCCTACATATCAAGGTCAATCTATTTTACCTACAGATGACTAACAGTAGATGTTAACTACAGCTAAATAACACCTTCTCAGTTTGGTTGAATAGTAGGCATTACCACCTAGCCCAGCTGACACAAAACTAACCAGCCCTGCAATATTACAGAAATCTTGCTAGTAGAAGTCTCAGTTTTGCTCTAGCAGAGCTAAGAGGAAGCTTGAGACCAAAGATGGGCGCACAGGTCTGTGTCCCGCTGAGGGGACACCCCTGGAAGGTGAGTGAGCGTGGTTTCTAGGCGCAGATCTCCAGCACTCACCAAGATGCCTGCCCATGACCAGCAACCAGTAAAACCATGTAGGAAGAGATGAGAACAGGTGCTGATCATAAATTAACCACCGTATGCTAGTGCAGCGGATTAGAGCCTTTTAAGCTCTAGAGGTATGCTCTGGAGCCAGACTGTTTGGGACCAAACTGTAGTGTCCTTGCTTCCTTGTGAGCCATCTTAGGCAAATAACCCACTTTTTAAAAAAATAATTTATTTATTTATTTACTTATTTATTTACTTGATACAGGGTCTTGCTATGTGGCTCAGCCCATAGTGATCCTCCTGTCTCAGCTTTACCAGGGCTGTGATTACAGGTGTGCACCTGAGAACCTGGGGGCTGCACGGCATGTGGTACCAGGGATTGAACCTGGGTCCTTGTGCTTGCCAGGCAGGCACTTAGACCACTGAGCTCTCTCCCCAACCAAACGACCCACCTTTTGTGTGCCCCATTTTCCTCATCTGAAAAGGGGGGAGACTATGGTATTCACCGCATCGGGCTATTATACCTGTGAAACAAGTTAATGCATGTGAAGTGCTCAGCTCAGGGCCTGGCGTTGATAAATGTTGGCTATTATTTCTACTAGTTACACGTTCACTTCCATTCACCTGCAGGCTGTCCACACTATGTACTCTTCATTCACAAGCATTCTCTAGATTCCTAGATTGCCGCTGCTCATTTTATACATTGGAGGCAGAATATTTAAATACTTGATGGTATTATCTTATGGCAAAAAATCCCTCCAAAGTAAAATGAGCAAGAGTAGCGGAGGTAACAGTTTGCACCTGCCATAACACAGTTGCCACAATTAACTGGTGGCCGAAGCAATAGATATTTACTACTTCCTAGATTTCAAGACTGAGTTCAAGGTGCTTCCAGGGCTGCTTCCTTGGGAGGGACCACCTGTTCCAGCTGCCCCTCAGCTTCTGGGAGCCTCAGGCTCATGCATAGGCGGTTTCCCTGCTGTCTTCAGGTCATCTTCCTCTACATATGTCTCCTTAAATCTCTCCCTTCTATTAAGGACACTAGTCATATTAGACTAGACCTCATCCTCCTGACCTCATTTTAATGTAATAATCTGCAAGACACTTTTCCTCTAAGGTTATGTTCACAGGTACTGGAGGTTAGAACTTAAATACCTTTTTTAGGAAACAGAGACAATTCAACCTACAGCTTTCACACTAAAGCCAGTAAGTGAGGACTACACCTTGACTCTAGTCCCAAGGGGGAGCCTTTAACTGATGGCTGAATACCCAATTCCAAGCCACCCTGAGGTTCCATGCAGAGAAATTCCAGCCAGAGTGACACCAGGGACCATGCACTGCTATTTTAACCCTCAGTGTTGGTGTCTTTCAATATCTTTCACTATAGCTTACAAATGGGCATTATTTAGTTTGTGCTTGTACTGAAAAAAGTATTGGAATGAAAATTGGAAGTGAAAGCTCTGATAAAGGCTGTCTCATCTCTGTTACTTTTTCATCCCTGAGACAGAATACCTGACAGCCACAACTTGAAAGAGGAAACATTTGCTTTGCCTTGCAGTCTGTAAAAGTTTCTGGCTGTGGTTGGCTGGCTCCAAGGCAGGGCAGAAGAGGGAAGCCCTTGCAGGCCGAGTCCCCAGTGGCCCACCTCTTCTGGCTCGATGCCCTCTTCTGAATCTCCTCAGTGGGCTGACCTGCTGGTGGGTACCTCGCTGCTGTGAGCATATGAAGCTCCCCAAAGTCCCGCCTATGAAGACATGAAGCTTTGAGGATGAGCCCATATATAAGCCACAACAAAGGCCAAACAACAGGACCATGATGCTATAAATTTCAAAACAGAGGCAGTTTAGGGAAGTATCACAGAAAACACCAAAATCACTGTTCAAAAAAAAAAAAAA